>WSYH01007578.1:0-32636 GCA_036426205.1 Ascaphus truei
CCCACTGTGACCCCGACATCCCCGCTGTGACCCTGAAATCCCTGCAGTGACCCTGACATCATAGTTGTGCTCCCATCCCCGCTGCCACCCCGACATCCCTGCTGTGACCCCGACATCACCGCAGTGACCCCGACATCACCGCAGTGACCCCAACATCACCGCAGTGACCCCGACATCCCCGCGGTGACCCCAACATCCCCGCGGTGACCCCAACATCCCCGCGGTGACCCCAACATCCCCGCGGTGACCCCAACATCCCCGCTGCGACCCAGACCTTTATTATAATATATGTATCCCTGCCTCACCTGCGCAGATGGGGAGAGCGGTTTGGGTTCGGCGCTGGGTTCGGCGCTGGGCTCGGCGCTGGGCTCCTTGGCAGATCTGGGCTGGGGGGCTCGAACTGTGGTCCCCCTCCGGTACCTCGCCTGAGAGAAGCACAACACACAGGCGTCAGTGTACTGGCAAAGAGAGAGGACGGGGGGGAAAGAGAGGATGGGGAGATAGGACAGGGTAGAACAATACAGAGAGAACGAATAAAAAGAGGAAGGAGAATCAGCATAATTACACATCCTTCACCACACTGATCGTGCAGCACTGCATGGTGTTACTGAGTATCTCTATGCACCGCCAAGCACCTTCTCACACAACTAAATACAACTCGAAATAGCCCCCTGTACCTCCGCCATGCTGATGGTGTATTAACTACCCGCCTCCCCCCCCCCTCCACCACACACACACATCACAGGCATCTTTCCCTTCACTGGGGTAGGGGGGGGGGGGGGGGCAGTTTTCTGTGGGTTGCTGGCAGTGAAAAGGTTATGAGGGGCAATTGGCTGTGTGAGGGCAGAAGGGAAGTTTGAAGCAGCGGGCGCTGTCACTTGGCGTGGGTGGCACAAGGAGGGTGCACATACCCAACCCACTCACTACAGGAGGCATGAATGCAATACGGAGAGAAGGTACATTGTGAGTGAGAGGGAGTGAGAGAGGTGTGCAGTGTGAGTGACCACTCACACTTCACTGACCTGCAGGGGGTACATACCTCAGCTTCTTCATCCCCAGGTGAGGGGCTGTCGCGTCCCTTGTCAGGGGGCTCCATGAGCAAAGAGAGGCGAAGCCCACGGGGGGATGGGGGGTCTCAGCACTCAGCACAGGGAGCACACTGAGTCTCACAGCACACAGGCTCAAGCACTCACAGCACACTGAGGCTCACTCAGCGCTCACAGCACACTGAGGCTCACCCAGCGCTCACAGCACACAGGCTCACTCAGCGCTCACAGCACACTGAGGCTCACTCAGCGCTCACAGCACACTGAGGCTCACTCAGCACTCACAGCACACTGATCTCCACTCAGCACACACAGCCTCACTCAACACTCAAAGCACATTAATCCTCACTCAGCACAGGGAGCACAGGGAGCCTCACTCAGCACAGAGAGCCTCACTCAGCACAGAGAGCCTCACTCAGCACAGAGAGCATCACTCAGCACAGAGAGCCTCACTCAGCACAGAGAGCCTCACTCAGCACAGAGAGCCTCACTCAGCACTCACAGCACAGCACTGATCCTCGCACACCCGACACTCTGCTCCTTTTGCAGTTTCACAGAGGAAACCACAGGACTTGTATCTGACGCTCGGAGGAAGTGAGGCAGCATGTCTCGCAGAGCGGGGATACCTGCAAGCGGGTGGGGAAGGGGGGTGCTATCACCCCAAATCTGTGCGCTTAACCTCTCCGCTGCATGTCAGGAACCGTCACCCTGTGCTCCAGAAAGCCCCTTATTCCCCCTGACTGGAGACTTCGCTCCCGTCCAAACCCACAGCCCCCCCAGGAGAGCGGAGGGGGGAGAGGTCAGGGAGCAGCGACTGGCGTTCGGCACAAACCCCTAAATTTCACTTACCCCGAACCGGAGCCTCCATGGGGCATATAATGTGGGGGTTTGCCCCAACCACGACGTTGCAGAACCATTGTGTGCGGGTTACCGGGACGGGTCACACACGGCTCTCACATTACTGAGATGAATGTAGATCAGGACTGGCCGACACCAGTATTCAAGAGCCACCAACAGGTCAGGTTTGGATATACCTGCTTCAGCACAGGTGGCTCAATCAGTGGCTCAAAGCAGTGACTTACTGAGCCACCTGTGCTGAAGCAGTGACTTATTGACACCCCCCTGTGCTGAAGCAGAGACTTATTGAGCCCACTGTGCTGAAGTATCAATTTAAAGAGCCACCTTTGCTGAAGCAGGGGTATCCTTAAAACCTGACCTGTTTGTGGCCCTTGAGGACTGGAGTTGGCCAGTCCCTGATCTAGCGGGAGACCCCTTTAAGGGGGCACTGGTGTATTAAGAAGGAAGTCCTGACGTGTAGGGGACCCCGTTGATGTGTAGGGTAACCCCGTTGATGTGTAGGGGACCCCGTTGATGTGTATGGGGTATGTACTAGGGTGACCGAGATGAAAGGGAGACGCTCTTTTTAGGGTGAGGGGAAATGACGGGGTGAGGAGGCCCGTGACATAGACCTGCCCCCTAAAACGCCAGCACCCCCGGTGGGGATGTGAGCCGCGCTGCATGAGGGCGGAGTACCCGGCGGCAGGAAACCCACAGATTGGGAAACGGGGACTGATGCAAGAAAAGGGTTCATGTGGATCAGCGCCGTGAGACCAGAACCACGAGAGGAGACACCCAGACCAGGAAACCGTCCGGCTGAGCCTGTCCCGGACACGCTGCAGTCAGGTCACCCTGCATTAGGCTGTGTCCAAACTGCGCGCGATGGCGAACAAAAGGCCGCGCCTCAGTAAGGCCGGCCATAGAGCGCACGGCCGCGAGCGCGATGAAGCAGCACGGGGAGTATATTACAGGGAGCGCAGCGCAGGGAGTGCGGCGGGGAGTATATTACAGGAAGTGCAGCGCAGGGAGTGCGGCGGGGAGTATATTACACGGAGCGCAGCGCAGGGAGTGCGGCGGGGAGTATATTACAGGGAGCGCAGCGCAGGGAGTGCGGCGGGGAGTATATTACAGGGAGCGCAGCGCAGGGAGTGCGGCGGGGAGTATATTACAGGGAGCGCAGTGCAGGGAGTGCGGCGGGGAGTATATTACAGGAAGTGCGGCGAGCACATTACAGGGAGTGCAGCGCGGGGAGTGCGGCGAGCACAGCGTGGGGAGTATATTACAGGGAGCGCAGTGCAGGGAGTATATTAACAAGGGATCGCAGCAGCTTGGAGCACATTACAAGGGAGTCGCAGTGCGGGGAGTATATTACAGGGAGCGCAGTGCGGGAGTATATTACAGGGAGCGCGTGCGGGGAGTATATTACAGGGAGCGCAGTGCGGGGAGTAGATTACAGGGAGCGTACAGTGGCTGGGATTCTATTACAGGGAGCGCAGTGCGGGGAGTATATTACAGGGAGCGCAGTGCGGGGAGTATATTACAGGGAGCGCAGTGCGGGGAGTATATTACAGGGAGCGCGGGGAGTATATTACAGGGAGCGCAGCACGGGGAGCACATTACATGGAGCGGCAGTTTGCGGGAGTACTATTACAGGGAGCGCAGTGCGGTGGAGTAATATCAAGGGACGCAGCGCATTGAGTGGTGGCAGGGAGTTATTACAGGGACCGCGTGCAGGGGGAGTGGTGGCGGGAGTATGATTACAGGGGAGCGCGCACGCAGGGATTGCGGCAGGGGACGTATTTACAGGAGCAGCGCAGGGTCGCGGGGAGTTTCCGAGCGAGCGGGGTGCGGCGGTATATTACTAGGGACGCAGTGGCAGGGAGTGCGCAGGGAGTATACTTAGCGAGGCAGCTTCGCAGGGAGTGCGGCGGGGAGTCATTAGCAAGGGACGCAGCGCAGGGAGTGTGCGTCAGGTAGTATATTACAGGAGCGCTGCCGGGAGATGCCGGCGGGGATGATATTACAGGGAGCGCAGCGTGGAGTGCGTCGGGGATATGCGGGATGAAAAAAAACAGCACGGTGGAGTATATTACAGGGACGCGCGCAGGGAGTCATTACAGGAGCGGGAGCGCGCTTATTCAGGGAGGCAAGGCGGGGAGTATATTACAGGGAGCGGCAGCGCAGCGGGAGTATATTACAGACCAGGCAGGCCAGTGCGTTGGGGAGTATATTACAGGGAGCGCAGCGCAGGAGTGCGGCGGGAGTATATTACAGGGAGCGCAGCGCATAATCTAGGGAGTGCAGGGAGCGCAGGGAGTATATTAACAAGCGAGCGCAGCGCATATGGAGTGCGCGGGGAGTATATTACAGGGAGCACAGCGCAGGGAGTGTGGCGGGGATATATTACATGGAGCGGCAGTGCATGGAGTGCGGCGGGATATATTAACAGGGAGCGCAGCGCAGGGAGTGCGGCGGGGAGTATATTACAGGGAGCGCAGCACGGGGAGTATATTACAGGGAGCGCAGCGCGGGAGTTATTCAGGAGCTCACGCAGGGAGTGGGCGGGGAGTATATTACAGGGAGCGCAGCGCATGGGATCGTATATTACAGGGAGCGCAGCGTCAGGAGTGCGGCGGGAGTATATTCAGGGAGCGCAGCGCAGGATGTGCGGCGGGGAGTATATTACCTAGGTCCATCGCAGGGAGTGGCGGCTGGGAGTATTTACGAGCGCGCCAGGAGTATCTTACAGCAGCCACTCAGGGAGTGCCTCGAATTATTAGCAGTGAGTTGCTCGGGGAGTATATTACAGGGACGCAGCGCATGGAGTGGCGGCGGGGAGTATATACAGGGAGCGCAGCGCAGGGAGTATATTACAGGGAGCGCAGCGCAGGGAGTGCGGCGGGAATTATTATTACAGGAGCGCGGCAGGGAGTGCGGCGGGGAGTATATTACAGGGAGCGCAGCGCAGGAGTGCGGCAGGGGAGTAATATTACGGAGCGAGCGCAGGGAGTGCGGCGGGAGTATATTTACAGGGAGCGCAGCGCGGGAGTGCGGCGTGGGGGGGAGTTGCGCGCTGGAGGCGGGGTGGGGTGGAGCGTATATTACAGGGAGTTTCAAGCGCGCGGGGAGTATATTCAGGGAGCCAGCGCAGGAGTGCGGCGGGGAGTTATTACAGTGAGCACATGGAGCGCAGCGCGGGGAGTTCAGGGAGTATATTAAGAGCTCAGCGCGGGGAGTATATTACAGGAAAGTGCGGCTAGCACATTACAGGAGCGCAGCGCAGGGAGTGCGGCAGGAGTATATACAGGGAGCGCAGCGCGGGGAGTGCGTCGGGGAGTATATTACAGGATGCACGCAGGGAGTGGGCTAGTATAGCAGTGAGCAGTCAGCGCGGGACGTGCGGCGGGTATATATTACAGTGGCAGTAGGAGTGCGGCGTTGGGAGTATATTACAGGGCGTCAGCGCAGGATTGCGGCGGGAGTTTATTAGGTTACAAGGCGAGGGATATCGACAGCGCAGGTGCGGCGTAGCGCGGAAGTATATTACAGGGGAGCGCAGCGGCGGAGTATCGGCGGGGAGGTATATACCCAGGGAGCGCAGCGGTCATGGAGTGCGGCAGGAGTATATTACAGGGAGCGTCCGCGCGGGGATGCGGCAGTATATATTACACGGGAGCTCCGCGCAGGGGATGCGGCGGGGAGTATATTACAGGCTGAGCTGGCAGGCGGCGGGAAGTATACTTACAGGGTCACAGCGTCAGGGAGTGCGGGGGCGGAACCGAAGTACATTCAGGGAGCGCAGCGCGGGGAGTGCGCAGGAATTATATTACAGGAGCGCAGCGCAGGGGGAGTTATAACAGCGTAAGTTGCGCAGTCAATATTACAGGATGGCAGCAGCGCGGTGAGTGCGGCAGGAGATATATTACGGGTAGCGGCAGCGAGGGCGGTCGGCGGGAGTAATCCAGGGACGTGCTAGCGCAGGAGTGCGGCGGGGAGTATATTAACAGGGAGGCGCAGACCGCTGGATGTGGCGATATTCAGGGAGCGCACGCGCAGGCGAGTGCGGCGGGAGTATATCACAGGAGCGCAGCGCAGGGAGTGCGGCGGAGTATATTACAGGAGCGCACGCAGGGAGTGCGGCGGGGAGTATCTTTACAGGAGTCGCACGCGGGGATGCGCGGGGAGTTAGTTAACAGGTGATCGCAGCGCGGGAGTGCGGCGGGAGTATATTAGCAAGGAGCGCAGCGCGGGAGGCGGCGGGAGTATATTTACGAGGCGGAGTCGTCGAAAGACAGGGAGCAGCGGGATTGCGGCGGGGAATAATTACAGGGAGCGCAGCGCAGGAGTGCGGCGGGGAGTATATTTACAGGGAGCAGGCACGCCGGGATGGTGCAGTATATACAGGAGCGCACGCAGGAGTGCGCCGGAGTATATTACAGGGAGCGCACGCGGAGTGCTGCGGAAGTCATATTACAGGTGAGCGCAGAGCGTGGATGGCGTGCGGGGAGTATATTAAGGGGAGCGCACTGCAGGGATGCGGCGTGGAGTATTTACGGGTCCCAGGGTGCGGCGGGGAGTATATTACAGGAGCGCAGCGCAGGTGAGTGGGGATTTACAGGGAGCGCAGCGCCGGGAGTCGCGGCGGGGAGTATATACGGGAGCGCAGCGCGAGGGAGTGCGGCTGGGAGTATTTTACAGGGAGCCCGCGACGCAAGGGGAGTGCGGCGGGAGTATAGTACAGGGAGCGCGGGGAGTGCGCGGAGTATACAGGAGTCCGGCGGCTGGGCGCGTGATTCTATTAGCAGGGAGCGCGCGCAGGAGTGCGGCGGGGTATATATACGGTGAACAGCGCATGTTCGGCGGGAGTATATATTACAGGGAGCACAGCGCAGGGAGCTATTAAGCGGGGCAGGTTCGGGTAGGTAGCGGCAGGGAGTCGATATATTACATGACGCAGCGCAGGTGCGGCGGGCGTATATCACAGTACGGGTATGCGTCGAGTATAGGAGCGGGCGGTCGTATATTACAAGGGACGCAGGCAGAGGCGGGGGGAGTATAAGAGCGATCTGTTTTACTGGGCCGCAGGCGGGGTGCCGGGATATATACAGGGAGCGCAGCGCGTAGTGCGGCGGAATTTTCTGGAGCCCAGCGATGCGGGAGTATAAGGGAGTGCAGCGCAGGGATTGCGGCGGGAGTATATTACAGGGAGCGCAGCGCGGGAGATTGCGGCGGGGAGTTATTACAGGGAGCTGCACGCGCGGGGATAATATTACAGGGAGCGCAGCCAGCGGGATGCGGCTGGGAGTATATTCAGGGCAGCGCAGCGCTATAGCGTGCTGGGAGTAGGTACAGGGAGCGCAGCGCAGGAGCGGCGAGTATTGGCGGCGCGGGGGTTGCGTGAGTATTCGGATATCTCGGGATATAAAGGGAGTGCAGCGCAGGGATGCGGCGGGGGTATATTAACGTGGGCCAGCGCATGGAAGTGCGGCGCGAGTATTTAGGGGGAGCGCAGCGCAGGGTGGCGGGAGTATATTACAGGAAGTCTCAGCGCCAGGGAGTGCGGCGGGAGTATTTACAGGGAGCTGCAGCGCAGGGAGTGCTGCGGGGATTATTTTACAGGGAGCGGCGCGGCAGGGATGGGGTAATAAGGTGCAGCGAGGAGTGGCGGAGTATATTACAGGATGCAGCGAGGCGCGGGAGTTAGGCGCAGCGCAGGGAGTGTAGTTATTACGGAGGCAGCGCAGGTGCGCGGGAGTATATTACCAGGGACGCAGCGCGGGAGTCTCGGCGGGGGAGTATATTACAGGGAGCGCAGCGCAGTGAGTGCGGGCGGGGAGTATATTACCAAGGTGAGCGCAGCCGGGGGAGTGCAGGCTGGGTATATTCCGGGAGCTCAGCATGGCTGGTGGAGTATATTACAGGGGCGCAGTGCGGGAGTGCGGAGGAATCAAGTGAGTATTCACAGGGAGCGTCAGCCAGGTAGTGCGGCGGGGTAGTATTTACAGGGGCCACGCGGGATTTGGTGCGCGGGTATATTACAGGTATCGGCAGGCCGGGTATGCGGTCGGAGTAATATTACATGGAGTCGCCGTCGGGGATGCGGCAAGTTATTACGGGTCAGGGAGTGCGGCGGGATGTTATTACAGGGATCGCAGCGCAAGGTGCGGCGGATATCAGGGAGCTGCCAGTCGGAAGGCGAGTATATTACAGGGAGTTGCGGCGGGGAAGTATATTATACAGGGAATGGGCGGGGCAAGGAGCCAGATGAGTGCGGCGAATTACTATGGTAGCGGGAGCGCGGGGAGTAATATTACAGGGTCGGCGGCACATCAGACCCGCGGGTATTATACGAGCGGCGATTGCACAGCAAAGCGTGGGAGTATATTACAGCAGTGCCACGCGAGCACACATTACGGGAGTCGCATTGTCAGGTAGTGCGTGCGGGGAGTACATTACAGGTGACGCAGCGCGGGAGTATATTACATAGACGCAGTCGGGGTGGGATGCTCGCGAGCACATTACAGGAGCGCAAGCGCACGCGGGTAGTCAATTAATTACAGGGAGTCGCACGCGGGGATTAATTACAGTGGATCGCAGCAGACATTACAGGTAGCGCGCTCAGGAGTACATTACAGAAGCGGCGCGCGGAGTTCCTGCAACGGGGGACGAGGGCAGGGAGCAGATAATGTTATCAGGTCAGTTTATCTCAGCCTTGGTTCCTTCTTATCTTCGTCCCCCCCCCTCCCCGGGGCTCCCCGCTCGATAACATCCCCGCTTGGGAGGCAGTGATACTCACCCGGACTGTTTCTCACGCGTGCCCGTTGTACCCCACGCTCCGGCTCCGGGATCTTGCATGCGCCTGCTGGACTTTTGCTGCGCGTTCTCTCTCGGCACAGGGAGTGCGACATACCACGGCTCATATTCACTAAGCAGTGCTAAGGGCGTCGTCCCACCGTCCGCTTATTCATAACTATGGGCGTATGGCTGCGTTCAGAAGTTTAGCCTCACTGAATAATGACCATAACCCCTCAAAATGGTCCCCCGTGTGACTTGTATTTTCTACCTGCTGACGGTTTGTGTTTTCCCAAGGTGCATGCTGGGGCAGAGGCCAGAAGTGTGATTCCATCTCATGTAACTTGTGCCCTCATGTACGCCCCCCAACCTTCCTCCTACTACTCTCCCCAATGTGCAAGCTGGGGCAGAGACGCAGATGTGAATACATCTCCTATAAATCGTGTGCCCCATTTAACTCCTCCCCAACTCCTCCTACTGACTCTCCCCAAGGGTGCATTGCTGGGACAGAGACGCAAAATGTGATACATCTCATTATAATCTGTGCCCATGTAACTCTCCCCAACTCCTCCTACTGACTCTCCCCAACGTGCAGCTGGACAGTAGACGCAGAATGTGATACATCCATTATAATCTGTGCCCATGTACCTCTCCCCAATCCCCTACTGACTCTCCCCAAGGTGCACACTGGGACATGGCGCAGACTGTGATACATCTCCATTATAATCCGTTGCACCATGTAACCCCCCCAACTCCTCCTACTCGACTCCCCCCAGGTGCCATGCTGGGGGCGAACGCAAATGTGATATATCCTCATTATAGCTGTGGCACCATTTACTCCCCCAACTCCCCTACTGACTCTCCCCAAGGTCATGCGGGACAACGCAGCAATGTTTGATACAGTCTCATTATAATCTGTGCAACCATGTAACTCCTCCCCAACTCTCCTACTGACTCTCCCCAGGGTGCAAGCTGGGCATAGACGAAGAATGTGATACATCTCATTATAATCTGTGGCACCATGTAACTTCTCCCAACTCCTCCTACTGACTCTCCCACAGGTGCATGCTGGACAGAGACGTCAGAATGTGATACATCTCTCTTATATAATCTGTGCCCCATGTAACTCCCACGCTCAACGTCCTCCTAACTTACTCTCCACAGAGTGGCACGCTGGTGCAGTGGAACGCAGAATGTGAACTACATCTCCATTATAAATCTGTGCTCATGTAACTCCCCCCCAGACTCCTCCTACTGACCTCCTCCCCAAGTGTCATGTGGGGCAGAGATACCGCCAGATGTGATCACTCAATTATAATCTGTGCCCCACCTGTGCCACCCTGAACTCTCCCCACTCCTCCTACTGACTCTGCCAAGGTGCCAGCTGGGGCGAGAGACGCAGAAGGTGATACGAGTCTCATTATAATCTCTGCCCATGTAACTCCCCCAACTCCTCCTACTGACTCTCCCCAGGTGCAGCTGGGGTAGAGCCGTCAGATGTGTATACATCGTCAATTATAACGGTCACCATGTAACTCCCCCACTCTCCTACTGACTCCCCCAAGGTTCAAGCTGGGCAGACGGCAGTAATGTGATACAGTCGCATATCCTGTGCACCATGTACTCCCCCACTGACACTCCCCAAGGTGCCATGCTGGGGCAAGACGCAAAATTGATACTCCATCTCATTATAATCTGGTGCACCATGTACTCCCCCAACTCCTCCTACGCTGACCCCCCCAAGGTGCAAGCTGGGGCAGAGACGCAGAATGTGCATACATCTCTTATAATCTGTGCACCTGTAACTCCCCCCTAACTCCTCCTATGACTCTCCCAAGTTCATGCTGGTCGAGACGCAGAATGTGATACACTCATTATATCTGTGTGCAACATTCAACTCCCCCAACTCACTCCGACTACTTACTCTCCCCCAGGTGCAAGCTGGGGCAGAGGGCGCAAAAGTATACATCTCATTATAATCTGTGCACCATGTAACTCCCCTCAACTCCTCCTACTAACTCTCCCAAGTGCAAGCTGGGACAGAGACGCAGAATGTTGCATACATCTCATTATAATCTGGTGCACCATGGTACCGCTCCCCAACTGCCTCCTACGACCTCCCCAGGTGCCGCTGGGACAGAGACGCAGAATTGATCATCTCATTATACATCTTGTGCACCTGTAACTCTCCCCAACTCCTCCCTATGTCTCTTTCCCCAAGGTGCAAGCTGGGACAATACGCAGAATGTGATACTCTCATTATAATCCAGGGCACCATGTACTCCCCCAACTCCTCCTACTGACTCCCCCAAGGTTCATTCTGGGTCATGACGTCAGAATTGTGATCTATCTCATTAAATCTTGCACCATGGAACTCCCCCCAACCTCCCCTAACTGACATCTCCACCAAGTGCATTCGGGACAGACGCAGACTGTGATACCTCTCATTATATCTGTGCACCATGTAACTCCCCCCCAACTCCTCCTATGACTCTGCCCTCAGGGTGCAATCTGGACATAGACCAGAATTGATACATGCTCATTTATAATCCTTTCACCCTACTCTCCAACTCCTCCTACTGACTCTCCCTCAAGGTGCCTGCTGGACAGAGACGCAGAATTTTATACCTCTCTTATACTCTGTGCCCCATGTAACTCCCCCCAATCCCTACTGACTCTACTCTCAACTCCCCAAGGGTGGCCATTCTGGGACATAGACGCAGAATGTGATACTCTCATTATAATCTGTGCCTCATTAACTCCCCCCACTCCTCTCTGATCTCCCAAGGTGTCAGGCTGGGGCAGAGACACAGAATTGTATACTCTCATTATAATCTGTGCACCGGTAACTCCCCCCCACGCCTCTACTGACTCTCCCAAGTGCACGCGGTGCAGTGACGCAGAATGTGATACTCTCATTATATCTGTGCCTCATGTAACTCCCCCACTCCCTCCTACTGACTCTCCCCAAGTTGCTGTTGGGAGAGACCATAATGTGATCCATCTCATATAATTTAATCTGTGCCCCAGGAACTCCCCCAACTCCTCCTACTGACTCTCCCCAAGGTGCAAGCTGGGGTAGAGACCAGAATTGATACATCCTCATATAATCTGTGCACGCATGTACTCCCCAACTCCTCCTACTGACCTTTCCCCCCGAGGTCAAGCTGGGGGCAGACGCAGAAGTGATACATCTCAGTTATTCTGTGCACCTTGTACTCCTCCCACTGACCACTCCCCCAAAGTGCATGCTGGTGGCCGAGACGCAGAATGTGATACATCTCATTATATCTGTGCACCATTTAACTCCCCCAAATCCTTCCTACTGCCACTCTCCCCAGGTGCATGCTGGGGCAAGACGCAGAATGGGATCATCTATATAATCTGTGCACCATGTAACTCCCCCCAACTCCTCCTACTGGAACCCCCCCCCTTCTCCCAAGGTCATGCTGGTACAGAGACGCAAGAATGTGATACATCTCATTATAATCTGTGCACCTGTATCCCCAACTCCTCCCTACTGACCTCGCCCAGGTGCAGCTGGGCTAGGCGCAGATGTGATACATCTCCATTATAATACTGTGCACGCATGTAACCCCCAACTCTCCTACTGACTCTCCCCAAGGTGTCAGCTGGACAGATACGCAGAAGTTATACATCTCATTATAATCTCTGGACACCATGTAACTCTCCCCACTCCTCCTACTGACTCTGCCCCAAGGGCAATCTGGGACAAGACGCAGAATGTGATACACTCATTATAATCTGTGCACCTGTAACTCCTCCCCACTCCCTCCTACTGTCTCTCCCAAGGTGCAAGCTGGGACAGAGCTCAGAATGTGATACATCTCATTATATCCGTGCACCAGGTAACTCCCCCAACTCCTCCTACTGACTCCCCCCAGAGGTGCATGCTGGGGCAGAACTGCTAAAATGTGAGATATCTCATTAATAACTGTGCACCATTTAACGCCCCAACTCCACCTACTGACTCTCCCAAGGTTGCATTCTGTTACAACGCAGAATGTGATCACCTTTCATTCTAATCTGTGCACCATGTCCACTTCCCCCCCATCCTCCTACGAACTCTCCCCGGGGCAAGATTGACATAGACGCAGAATTGATACATCACTTTATAATCTGGCACCATGTAACTCTCCAACTCCTCCTACTTACCTCTCCACAAGGTGCATGCTGGGACCGGACGCAGAATGTGATTACATCTCATTATAACTGTGTCCCCAGGTCACTCCCCCACTCCTCCTACTGTATCTCGCCAAGGTGCAAGCTGGACAGAGACCGAATGTGATACATCTCATTTAATCTGTGCCTCATGTAACTCCCCCAACTCCTCCTACTGACTCCTCCCCAAGGTGCCATCTGGGGCAGAGACACAGAATGTGATACATCTCAGTCTAATGCTGTGGCACCATGTACCTACTACCCCCCCACTCCCTCCTACTGACTCTCCCAAGTTGCAAGCTGGGGCAGTGACGCAGAATGTGATACATCTCCTTATAATATCTGCCCATTTAACTCCCCCAACTCCTATTACCTCTTGGATCGTGGGGGTGGTGATCGCCCAGAATAATTGGACTCCTGACATGCTCTGGGTTACTGAGGATGAGGTGCCTAAACGGATCATAGTCCTCCAAACTCTGCCTCTCCCCAGGTGCAGTTGGGGCACGACCCATAAGGTGATACTCTCTCATTATAATCTGTGCCCCATGTAACTCCCCAACTCCTCCTACTGACTCTCCCAAGGTGCAAGCTGGGTAGAGACGCAGAATGTGATACATCTCATTCTAATCTTGGTGCACCATGGAACTCCACCACTCTCCTACTATGACTCCCCCCAAGGTGCAAGACTGGGGCAGACGCAATGTGAAATTCTCATTATATAGCTGTGCACCATGTAACTCCTCCCACTGACAACCCCAAGGTGCATGCTGGGGCAGAGACCAGAATGTGATAATCTCATTAATTGTGGCACCATGTAACTCCCCCAACTCCTACTGACACTCCCCCAGGTGCTGCTGGGGGGGGCGAGAGACGCTCGAATGTGCTATACACTCATTTAATCTGTGCACATGTAACTGCCCCACCTCCTCCTACTGACTCTCCCCAAAGGTGCATTGCTGGGCAGGACGCGAAGGTGATACATCTCATTATAATCTGTGCACCAGTAACTCCCCCAAATTCCTACTGACTCTCCCCAAGGTGCAAGCTGGGCAGAGGCGCAGAATGTGAAAAGCTCATTATAATCTGTGCACCATGTAACTACCCCACTCCTCCTACTGACACGCCCCAGGTGCTGCTGGGGCAGAGACCAGAATGTGATTACACCTCTATTATAATCTGTTGCGACCATGTAACTCCCCCCAACTCCTCCACTGACTCTCCCCCTAGGTTGCATGATGGGGCAGACGCAGAATGTGATAATCCATATAATCTGTGCCCATGTAACTCCCCCAACTCACTCCTACTGACTCTCCCAAGGCATGTTGGGAGAACAGAGACGAAATGTGATACATCTCATTATAATCTGTGCATCATGTTGGAACTCCCCCAACTCCTCCTACTGACTCTCCCAAGGTCAAGCTGGGACAGAGACGCAGAGATACATCTCATATTATATCCGTGTCACCATGTACTCCCCCAATCCTCCTCCTACGTACTCCCCCCAATGTGCACGCTTGGGGCAAACGTAGACGGCAGAATGTGATACATCTCATATAATCTGATGCACTCATGTAACTCCTCCCACTGAACACTGCCCCACGGTGCAGCTGGGGCATGAGACGTCAGAAAACATCCAAAGAATCCAAACGATTGAGCCTGTAAATCTTTACTGCTGTTTCCGTACAGAATGCGTCGGATTTGTCGTTCCTAGAATTAGGCGTCAAAATAAATTATTGTCTTTACATTAAAACATCTCCTTAAATATCATTTACACAGCGATCAAAAAGACACGGGGGGATAGAATAGGGATCTGCACTATAACAGGGGGGGCCGGTCGGGGCGCGACTCCGACACAGGGGGAGGCGAGAGTGGGGGGCATATAACAGGGGGGCCGGCGGGGGCGACTCCGACACCGGGGGAGGCGAGAGTGGGGGGCATATAACAGGGGGGCCGGCGGGGCAACTCCGACAACGCGGGGAGAGAGTGGGGGGCTTATAAACGCGGGGGCCGGCGGGGTGCGATCCGACACACGGGGGAGAGAGATGTGGGGGGCTTAAAACAGTGGGGGTCGGCTGGGGCACAGTCAAGTGTGCCACTATCAAAGGTCGAGGGTGGGGGCTTGGTAACATCGAGAAAGCACTGAATTAACGACCCCACATCCTCAGACCCCCCACCCAACTGAGTATGTTTTCAGGAATCCCATCTTCAGCACAGTGTGCTCAATCAGTACCCAGCTTCAGCACAGCTGGCTCAAATCAGTCTCGCTTAGCACAGTTGGCTCAGACTTCAACTGAGCCCCTGATTTAGCACCTGTGGAAGCGGAGTATCCTGAAAAAAACTTAAACTGCTGTTGTGGGGAAAGGGGGGGCTCTTAGAAATGGAGTTTGAGCCCCGATGGTTCACCTTTTGGTGTGGTTAGACCAAGAGGGAAAATGAATCAAAGTCTCTCGGCTGCGCACATCGGCGTTGTGGCATTACGCGGTTAAATGATCTGGTTCTTACGAGGCTGAGACAGCGCAAGGCTTGTACTGCCCCCATCTCCGCCACCACACAGAGAAAGAAAACCGCGGGGCCACGTGGCACAGCTCGCCCCCCTGCGTGGGAATGTTTTCAGTTGGCGGGAGAGCTAGCAGGAATGGCGGCGGGTCACGGAGCGAGGGGACAGCGCGCCCACGGTGAAGGTCGCAGGAATGTCGTGGGATGCTGCGTCCGACCCTGGCGTGAGCGCGGTCCGCTTGCGGTGGGCGCTCCCGGGGCGGGGGTGGAAGGCGGTGCGATCAGCGTGAAAGTACAAGAGGCAGTCGGAGAGCGGTCTGCGGGGCGCGTTTTCGGGGGAGGGAGGGGGCGCGGGCGAGGACGTTATTTCTTTTACGTTCACTGGTATTTCTTCTCGTCCGGAGGGTAGTAAGGAGGGGGAGGGGGCAGGTCCTGAAACGAGACACGCAGTGCGGTGTGAGGCGGCGGAACGCGTTTCCCAGGGCGAGCGCTGCGCGGGGCGCCGGGCTTACCGTGGGCATGTAGACGTTGTGAGGGTTGGCGGGGCTGTAGTAGGCGCTGGCGGCCGCTTCCGCCGCTTTGGCCTCGGCTGCGGAGGAAAGACAACAGTCACGGGGGGGGGGGGGAGCACAGCATCAAGGTGCCCCCCGAATAACCAGGAAACGCGTCATCTCTCTCGTCTACTCGCGTAGGCCCAGATGCACTAAGGGGTGCTAAGCTTTAGTGCACTTACTCCCGTGAGCTTCATTTGAATGGGAGAAACGGCGTAACACTGTTTAGTGAATGGGGGCCTTGTCGCGGGCGGCTTTTGACCGCCAAGGAAGCTTCCCCTGGACACTCGGCCGCGGCCGTTTCCCCAATAGGGTGTAAGGGGTGTTTAGAGTAAAGGCCGAATAGGGCAAGGTGGTCGGGTTTTAGGGTAAGGGGGGGTATGGTTAGGGCTTTTAGGGTAAGGGGGGCTTTTAGGGTAAGGGGGCGTGTTAGGGTAAGGGGGATGTTAGAGTAAGGGGTGAGGTTAGGGTAAGGGGGGGAGTTAAGGTAAGGGGGGGTGCTAGGGTAAGGGGGGTGCTAGGGTAAGGGGGGGTGGCTGAGGGTAAGGGGGATGTTAGGAGTAAGGGGGGAGTTAATCGGTAATGGGGGGCTAGGGTAAGGGGGGGCTAGGGTAAAGGGTTAGTTGGGCGGTGATGGGGGAAGGGGGGGGGGTGGTGGCTAGGGGTAAGGGGGGGTGGCTCGAGGGGGAGGGCGGGGTGGGCGTGGGGGGGCGAGGCGGAAGGGGGGGGGGGGGGGGGCGGGGGAGGGGAAGGGGGGGGGGGGGGTGCGGGGTGGGGAGGGGAAGGGTGGGTCAACGGGGGGGGCAGGGGAAGGCGAATGGTGGTAGTGAGGACGCAAGGGGGGGGGAGGGGTAAGGGGGGGGGGTAGGGAGTGGGTGGGGAGTTAGGGGGAAGGGGGGTGTTAGGGTAGGGGGTGTTGGGTGAGGGGGGTAAGGGGGGGGGGATGGGGGAAGGGGGAGTTTTCGGGGTGAGGGGAAGGGGGGGGGTTGAGGGTATAAGGGGGGGGGGGGGAGGGGTGGTAGGGCTAAGGTGGGGGGTGGGGGGTGTGAGGGTAAGGGGGGGGGGTTAGTGGGTAAGGGCGGGTGTTAGGGGACGGGGGGCTGGTGGTTAGGGTAAGGGGGGGTTGTTAGGTAATGGGTTGTGTGGGGGTGTTAGGGTAAGGGGGGGGGGGTGTTGGGGGTGTTTTTTTTTTTTTTTTTTTTTTTTTGTGTGGTCGGGGAAGGGGGGGGTTGTGGTTCGGTGTTGCGTTAAGGGGGGTGTGTTAGGGTAATGGAGGGGGTGTTAGGGTGAAGGGGGGTGTCTAGTGGTAGGGGGGGTGTTTTTGTATAGGTTAAGGGGGGTTGGTTGGGTAAGGCGGCGGTTTGGGGTTAGGGTAAGGGGGGTGTTGTTAGGGTAAGGGGGGGGGGTTGTTAGGGTAAGGGGGGGTGGTAGGGTAAGGGGGGGGGTTAGGGTAAGGGGGGTGTTAGGTAAGGGGGGGTGTTCGGGTAAGGGGGTGTTAGGGTAAGGGGGGGGGTGTTAGGGTAAAGGGGGGGGTTAGGGTAAGGGGGGGTGTTAGGGTAAGGGGGGTTGTTAGGGTAAGGGGGGTGTGGGTAAGGGGGGTGTGTTAGGGGTTAAGGGGGGTGTTTAGGGTAAGGGGGTGGTGTTAGGGTAAGGGTGGAGGGTAAGGGGAGTGTTTAGGGTAAGGGGGTGTTAGGGTCAAGGGGGGTGTTATTAGGGGTAAGGGGGGGGGTGTGGGGTGTTAGGGTGGGGGGGTGTAGGGTAAGGGGGGGTGTTAGGGTATAAAGGGGGGGGGGTGTTAGGTAAGGGGGGTGTTAGGGTAAGGTTGGGGGGTGTTAGGGTAAGGGGGGTGTTAGGGTAAGGGGGGTGTTAGGGTAAGGGGGGGGTGTTAGGGGAAGGGGGGGTGGTGTGGGTGGGTGTTGTAGGGTTAAGGGGGGTGGGGTGTTAGGGTAGGGGGTGTTAGGGTAAGGGGGGTGTTAGGGTAAGGGGGGTGTTAGGGAAGGGGGGGTGTTAGGGTAAGGGGGGTGTTAGGGTAAGGGGGGTGTTAGGGTAAGGGGGGTGTTAGGGTAAGGGGGGCTGAGCTAATCTTGGCCCAGGGGCTGCCTCGGTGTTAGGGTAAGGGGGTAGGTTAGGGGCTCCCCGTGGTGGCGTGAATGATTCTCTGCAGGAGGGCAAGTTGCCTGCTAACACGACGCCGGCCAAATGTTTCTACAGCACGGGGGGACCCTCAGTGTCACTCCTCCATCTTAGTCTGCAAAGCAGCACTTAGATTGCAAGCTCTCTGGGAGAGGAAGCTCTCTATAAGTAAATAGTTATAACTCACGCCCTCCCACCGGGTTATTCCTAGCTGGCCGGACGTATCTAACACGCGGAGTGACAGTAAGGGCAGGTCCGTGAGCGCTGAACGCGGGGAGCGCTCCAGGGCACCGGGTACGGAGGACGGCGGAGCTGCATGTACTCAGGGAAACGTCCCGACTGAGGGGGGGCCGGGTTTAAAAAAACTCTGCAGAGAGGGGAGGAGGTCAAGAGGGTTCAGGGGGGAAGGTCAGAGGTCAGGGGTGAGAAAGGCCATACTTGGACATATGATTGAAGCGTCCCACAATGAAGAGTGGGCAGGTTACTAAATGGCGCAAAGCCTGATGCTCCGTGACGCCTACTCAGAGGATCTAGGCCAGGGGTGGCCCAAAGCCGGCCATCAAGAGCCGCCACAGATCAGTTTTCAGGAGATCCCTTGCTTCAGCACAGGGAGCCCAATCAGTGGCCACGGTGCTGAAGAGACAGTGAAAAGCAGCGACTGAGTGACGCCACCTGTGTTGAAGCAGAGGCTGAGCCATGTGATGAAGCAGGGGGGGATATCCCCAATACTGGACCTGTTGGGGCCTTGAGGACTGGGGGTTGCCCCCCCCCGCCCCCCCCCACTGATCTAGGCCGTGCAGTGCAATGTGTCAGCAAACTGGCCTGAACCCCCCCCCCTCAGACACAGAACACCCCACATATAGACTGTAAACAGTGTATGGAGAGGAGTGCGAAGAGGAGAATATGAGGGGGGGGGGGGGGCTTTGTAGAGGAATTATTAGCGCTCGGGGGCAGTGTGGCCTCGAGGGGTAAGAAGAATACAAATGGGGGGAGTATGGGGGGTGGGGTTCCGAGGGTTAAGGAGGGCGTAAGGATACCCGCCGGGGGGAGGAGGGGGAGGGAACTACAGCGTTGGCCTGTCGCGGGGGGTGGAAAGGCGTAGCCCCCGTTAGGCATGTACGGGTAAGCAATCGCAGGGGGTCCCTCCTCGGGGCTGCAGGGGCAAGAACACAGCGTTAGTGTGTGTGTTATACCACAATAGTGTGTTATAAACAATAGTGTGGGTGTGTGTGTTATATTACAATAGTTGTGGTGTGGTTGTGTTGTTATAACAATAGTGTGTGGGTGTGTGTGTTTATATACAAATATGTGTTATACACATATAGTGGGGTGTTAATACAATAGTGTGGTGTGTGTGTATATAACATGTGTGTGTGTGTGTTATATAACTGTGTGTGTGTGTGTTATTACAAGAGGTGTGTGTGTTGGTGTTACCATACCAATAGCTGTGTTGTGCTGTGTTATATACATAGTGTGGGTGTGTTATATAAAATAGGGTTGTGTGTGTGTTGTTATATACCAATAGGGTTGTGTGTGCTTGGGATACAATAGTGTGTGTGTGTGTTATATACAATAGTGTGTGTGTGTTATATACAATAGTGTGTGTGTGTGTTATATACAATAGTGTGTGTGTGTTATATACAATAGTGTGTGTGTGTGTGTTATATACAATAGTGTGTGTGTGTGTTATATACAATAGTGTGTGTGTGTTATATACAATAGAGGGATATACACAGGGGATATAATAATATAACACGTAATGGGGAGAAGCGCGTCAGACATAGAAGTAACATTAGGAAAAGGGGTCCCTGCCCCGCAGAGCTCACACTCTAAGTGTGCCCGATAAGGCATTCTCCCAGTATACGCGGAAAATCCAAACCCCGATTACCGCGTGCACCACGCCTGCCGCGGCTCGCAGGGACACGGCAATGTGCACGCAGCACATCACCCCGAACACGTGTCCCCCCCCCCCCCCCCGACCTCTAGCTCACCTTGGGAGGCCACCTGTAACATGTGCTGTCCGAACTCTATAGCGCCCCCGGCTGGAAAGTTGAGTTTAAACGTGGCAGCCCCTTCCCAGCCACCTGTGGGAGACACGAAGGCCACGTTAACAGCATGGAGACTTTAAAATATCATTTCTCTAGGGCTGGGGGGGCTCCAATCCAGTCAAGGGCCCTCCAACAGGTCAGGTTTTAGGATATTCCTGCTTCAGCAACAGGGCTCAACTCGATGGTCAGTCACAGACTGAGACACTACTGATTGAGCTATCTGTGCGGAAAGCAGCAACTGATTGAGCACCTTGAGTAAAAGCGTGGGAACCGATTGAGCAACTGTTGCTGATGCAGGGACGATGAGCCACTTGATGCTTGAAGCAGGGATATCCTTAAAACCTGGCCTGTAGTTGGGCGGGAGGCTCGAGGGATTGGAGTGGAGCCCCCGGCTCTATGCAGGGACCGGCCATTAAAGTTCTTGCAATCCGTTGGCAGGCCTTTCGGCAGACCCGAGAGCGGTTTAAGGAGCGTGAGGGCGTTTTTGCCGATGGTCCGGCTGACGTGGGGAGGCAGAGAACATTAAAAGGTCCGGACGGTCCGGCAGGGAACCGGCGCGTGAGCGGGAGTTTCCTCTCCGGCCGCCCCGGGAATACGAAAAAATTGTATGCCCCGTCCACCGCACAAAGGGTCTGAGAAAGGCCGGCGTCGGTGCGGGCATGGGAACCCTAGCGCGTGCGGGAACTAAGGGCGGGCGTTGGCGGGGCGCAACGTGGGCCGGACGAACAGGGGGGAGTGGCCGGGAACGCTACAGGGCAGGGACGGAATAAGGGCCAGGCGAGAAAACCACAAGGGGGGCGTGGCGGGAAACATTACAAGGAGGGGCGTGAGGACCCTGAGGGGTGACGTGAGACCGGGACCCTACAGGGGCGGGCGTGGACGGGAAACAACAGGGCCGGGCGTGACGCGGAACACCTACAGGGCGGGCGTGGCGGGCAACCCTAGGCGGGCGTGACGAACTCAAGGTGGCCGGGAAACCTACAGGGCAGGGCTGTGGCCGGGAACCCTCCAGGGCCTGGGCGTGGCCGGGAACCTACAGGGGAGGGCGTGGCGGACTACGGGCAGAGCCGACTGAGGAAATCAGGGCGGGGTGGCCGGGAACCCTACAGGGGGGCAGTGGCCGGGAAGGAACCCTACAGGGCGGGCGTGGCCGGGAGAACCCTACAGGGCGGGCGCTGGCCGGGAAACCTGCAGGGCGGGAGTGGCCGGGGAACCACTACAGGGCGGGCGTGGCCGGGAACCCTACAGGGCGGGCGTGGCCGGGAAACACTGAGGGCAGGGCGTGGCCGGGAAGAACCTACAGGGGCGGCGTGGCCGGGAACCCTAACGGGGAGGTGGTGGCCGGGAACCCTGCAGGGCGGGCGTGGCCGGGAACCCCTACAGGGGCGGCGTGGCGGGGAAGGGAACCCTACGGGGCGGGCGTGGCCGGGAACCCTACAGGGAGCGTGGCGGGAACCCAAGGGCGGGCGGTGGCCGGAACCCACAGGGCGGGCGTGGCCGGGAACCCTACAGGCGGGCGTTGGCCGGGAACCTACAGGGGGGTGGCCGGGCTATAGCCGGGAACCCTACAGGGCGGGCGTGGCCTGGGGGAAACCATGCAGGGCGGGCGTGGGCCGGGAACCCTACAGGGCGGGCGTGGCCGGAACCCTACAGGACGGGCGTGGCGGGAACACTACAGGCGGGCGTGGCCGGGAAACCCTACAGGGCGGGCGTTGGCCGGGAACCCTTAAGGGGCGGAGCTGTGGCCGGGAACCATGCAGGGACGGGCCGTGGCCGGGAACCCTACACCACCCCCAGGGCGGCCGGCCCAACCCCCTACCGCCCCCGGGAGGGCGTGGACGGGAACCTACAAGGGAGGCGTGGCCAGGGAACTACAGGGCGGGAGGGCCGGGAATACAGAAGGGGAGGGCGGGGCCGGGAACCCAAAGGGCAGGGCCGTGGCCAGGGAACCCGAGGGCGTACAGCCCGGGCCGTGGCCGGGAACCCTACAGGGCGGGCGTGGCCGGGAACCCTACAGGGGCGGGCGTGGCCCGGGGAGGGAGAAACCCTACAGGGCGGGCGTGGCCGGGAACCCTACAGGGCGGGCGTGGCCGGGAACCCTACAGGGCGGGCAGTGGCCGGGAACCCTACAGGGCGGGCGTGGCCGGGAACCCTACAGGGCGGGCGTGGCCGGGAACCCTACAGGGCGGGCTGGCGGGAACCCTACAGGGCGGGCGTGGCCGGGAACCATGCAGGCTGGGGCGTTGGCCGGGGACACGCGCCTCGTCGTCCCAGGGTCTGTGTTTCTGTAGGGGCAGACAGAAATAAGCGAGGCTAAAAAGGAGCATGTGCTCTTAAAAGTTCTCCCCCCCCCCCCCCCCCGAGATAGTGACCGGGAAGCTGCTTGCCACGGTTATATCTCCGCGGGATTTAAAAGTCCTGGTAGGTGGGCCAATAGGACGCCGCAAGCGATGATGGTCACTGTTCCTATTGGCCAGCATCAGTGGGGGACATTAAAGCCGCCATTTGATCGCCTAACGAGAGCTTACTCCGGCAACCCCCCTGTCCTGGAGCTGAAGCCGGGATTGGCAACCCGACCCGCACCCCCGCTCGCAGACCCGGCTCCGCTGCGCAAGACCCCAGCTGCGCAGACCTTGAACCCGCTCAGACCCCCGACCGTTTGGCAGACACCACGCCAGCTCCAGCCTCCGCTCCGAGGGACCCCCCCGCTCCTTGCGCAGACCCCCCGCCTCCGCTGCCCGCAAGGACCCCCGCTCAGCTGCGCCAGGACCCTCCGCTCGCAGACCCCGCCCTCCGTACTGCGCAGACCCCCGACTCGCATGCGCAGACCCTCGCTCCGCAGACCCCGCCGCTGCAACCCGCCCGTGCAAACCACCCTTCAGATGCGCAGACCCCCCAGCTCGAGGACCCCCGAATCCGCTGCGCAGACCCTCCGGCTCGCGCACGCCCCGCTCCGTGCGCAGACACCCCCGCTCGCGATGCGCAGACCTCGCTCCGCGACCCACATCTCCGACTGCGCAGACACCCCTACGCTGCAGCAGACCCCACGACCGCTGCCAGCCCGTGCAGACTTACGAGACCCCACCGCTCGTGACGCAAGAACCACCCCCCCGACCTACAAGCCTGGCGAAGACACCCCCGATCGCTGACGCAGGAACACCCCGCTACGCCTGAGCAGACCCCCCGCTAGGTCCGTAGACGCCCCAGCTGCTGCCGCAGACCCCCCGCTCCGCTGGCCGACCCCCCGCTCCGATGCGCAGACCCCCGCTGCCGATGCGCAGACCCCCGCTCCGCTGCGCAGGACCCCAAGCCCAGACAGCTGCGAAGAAAAACAGAGAAGATGAGAGAAAGAGGCGAAGAAAAACCGCAAACTCCCCAACACATGCAACCAACTACTACAACAGACACTCAGCAGCGCGAGACCACACAGCTCGGTGAGCCGAGAACCCAACAAGGACGCTGCGCAGACCCCCAAAAAAGCTGAAGACCGGCGCAGGGAACAACACGCGATGCGACAGATAACCCGCTGCGCAGAACCCCAGCTCCAGCTGCGCAGACACCCCCGCTCCGCGCGCAGAAGACACAAAAGATCCGATGCGCAGACCCCACGCTCCGCTGCGCAGACCCCCGCTCCGCTGCGCAGGACCCCCGATCCGCGAGAAGCCCAGCTCCGGCAGCCCGCCAACGCTCGGCTGCGCGATAGACCCCCCCCGCTCCGCTCGCAGACCCCGATCCGCTGCGCACACCCGATCCGCTGCGGACCCCCGCTGCTGCGCAGACCCCCCGCTCCGCTGCGCAGACCCCCCGCTCCGCTGCGCAGACCCCCCCCGCGCTCGCTGAGCGACCCCCGCTCCGCTTGCGCAGACACCACCGCTCCGGTGCGCAGACCCCCGCCTCCGAACATTCAAACTGTTGGAAAAACGTTGGCGTGTTCTGCTGCTTGGACTACAGCCGATGGTGCGTGTGTCTGTGCTGGCTGCTCTTGCACACGCGTGTTACACGCGAAACCTACCGCCCGGCTCGGCCTTCACGGTGCCCTTGATGTAGTTTGCGCAGAAGACGGGCTGCTTGATCTCGCAGTTTTCATAGGTAGAAGGGCAGCATGAAGGATTGCATAGCGTCCCTCCCTTTGGCGACAAAAATCACCTGGAAACCCAAAGGTGACACATTAACCACCTTAGCTGCAGACATGCACAGACCACAGGTAAATGCCACCTGGCCCACACCTCACTGCCTCCCTTCCCACGCCCCTGTCACCATATCTGCCCCGTGCACTGCTGCTGGGCGGCTGCTCTCTGCCCCCACCACCCTTTCAGGAAGAACTTGGGAATGAGAGCTTTGAATGCAGCCGGCTCACCGCGGCCGTCTCACCGCTGGCGTTTGGTCAACAAAGCAAGGTTATTTAAGGGGTTTCAGCCGTTAGGGGGTTAAGAATAGGCGGTTTAGGGTGAGGGGTGGGGTTTAGGGTATAAGGGGGTTTAAAGTATAAGGGATTAGGGTAAAGGGATTAGGGAAAGGGGATTAGGGAAAGGGGATTGGGGAAAGGGGATTAGGGAAAGGGGATTAGGGAAAGGGGATTAGGGAAAGGGGATTAGGGAAAGGGGATTAGGGAAAGGGGATTAGGGAAAGGGGATTAGGGAAAGGGGATTAGGGTAAAGGGATTAGGGTAAGGGTGTTAGGGTAAGGGGGTTAGGGTAAGGGGGTTAGGGTAAGGGGGTTAGGGTAAGGGGGTTAGGGTAAGGGGATTAGGGTAAGGAGGTTAGGGTAAGGGGATTAGGGTAAGTGGGTTAGGGTAAGGGGGTTACGGTTAGTATTCAGGGTTAAGATTAGCGTAAGGGGAGGAGCTTCCCTTGGCGGTGAAGCGGCCGCCGGCGAGATGTCCCTACGGCGAGTTCAGTGGCGGCAAAACGGCCAGGACCACATCGTCTAGATCCGACTTTTGATTAACCCCTTCGCTGTCAGAGGCGTTTGCAACGCATTGCGGAGGCAGCCGCCTCTCTGGCAGTGAAGGGGTGAAACATTGCGCGCGTATCCCATATACATAGCAGACCAATTTAACTCCCGGCATGCCTGTCAGCCCTCGCTCGGCATAGTGTCACCCAGTTTTCGTGAAGGCGTCGCGCACCCATCCGGGGGCGCCCGAGAGGTTACGATACCCGGCTGAAATCCGGGGTCTTACTCTGTACGGGGTTAGGATGACGCTGCCCTTCTTAGTGCCGCGGAAAACCTCCGGCGTGTGCTCCATGTCGCTAAACGTGACCTCCACGTGGTCATACGACGTCAGCACGCTGAGGAGAAATAAAGGGGCGGGATCAGGCAGACACCAGAGCAGCGGGTAACCCCTCCCCCCGCGCACGCCATGGAAGCAGCACTCGCTATATCCAGCACCTCGTCACTTCGGAATGGGACATGCGGGCGCAGACGTCTCGCCGCCACCAAGTCTCCGCCGTACAGAGACACCGGTCACTCAGCCGCCGGCCGCCTCGCCACGAAGGTTAGTTACTTCAAGGGGTTTTAGGGTGAGGGGTAGCATTAGGGGTTAAGATTATCTGGTTATAGTGTAAGGGTTTAGACGTTTACCTTGATGGTGAAACGGCCGGCGGAGAGATAAGTGGCGGCAAAACGCCTGCGACCAAATGTCCTAAACTGTCATCACTATCATCACCTTGTGTCTGTCTATTCCTCATCGCACGCCTCACGCACCCCCTGTATGGGATCGCTGTATTATGTTATATGTAAGAAAGGCGGAACGAAACATTGTCACTGATATCTCAGGCAGTCTGTGGGGTGCGCAGGGCTCAGGGCATATAGCAATAATAATATAGAATAATATTAACCACAACAATCAGGCCCGCCAACAGGTGGGGTCTGCCGGGGTTGGTGTCCCGGGCCCTGTGAGTCAGGGGGCCTGCCCCCCCCCCCCTGCGCGGCTGTGCCTGTTTTATTTTTATAAAAGTCAGAAAAAAATGCCGGCGATTCCTGTGCGCATGCGCAGAGCCGAGGTCTCGGCGCGCTTGCATAGGGAAAGCAGGGTGTCCGGACTGCTGCATGTGTGCCCGCTCCCCGCCCGGTCCCAACGTGGGAGCCCACACCCGCCAACCCAGCTCCCCCCGCGCCCGCCAACCCAACTCCCCCCGCAGAGTCTGTGTGTGAGGGGGTTACTGGAGTAGCAGAGGGTGCTGCAGAGTCTCTGTGTGTGAGGGGGTTACTGGAGTAGCAGAGGATGCTGCAGAGTGTGTGTGAGGGGGTTACTGGAGTAGCGGAGGGTGCTGCAGAGTCTGTGTGTGAGGGGGTTACTGGAGTAGCAGAGGGTGCTGCAGAGTCTGGTGTGAGGGGGTTACTGGAGTAGCAGTGGGTGCTGCAGAGTGTGTGTGAGGGGGTTACTGGAATAGCAGAGGGTGCGCAGAGTCTGTGTGTGAGGGGGTTACTGGAGTAGCAGAGGGTGCTGCAGAGTCTCTGTGTGTAGTGAGGGGGTTACTGGAGTAGCAGAGGGTGCTGCAGAGTCTCTGTGTATGAGGGGGTTACTGGAGTAGCAAAGGGTGCTGCAGAGTCTGTGTGTGAGGGGGTACTGGAATAGCAGAGGGTGCTGCAGAGTCTGTGTGTGAGGGGTTACTGGGAGTAGCAGAGGATGCTGCAGAGTCTCTGTGTGTGAGGGGGTTACTGGAGTAGCAGAGGGTGCTGCAGTCTCTGTGTGTGAGGGGGTTACTGGAGTAGCAGTGGGTGCTGCACGAGTCTGTGTGTGAGGGGGTTGACTGGGAGATAGCAGAGGGTGCGCAGAGTCTGTGTGTGAGGGGGTTACTGGAGTAGAGAGGGTGCTGCAGAGTCTCTGTGTGTGTGAGGGGGTTACTGGAGTAGCAGAGGGCTGCTGCAGAGTCTCTGTGTTGAGGGGGTTACTGGGAGTAGCAAAGGGTGCTGCAGTCGAGTCTGTGTGAGGGGTTAATGGAGTAGCAGAGGGTGTGCAGAGTGCTGTAGTGTGAGGGGGTTACTGGAAGTAGCAGAGGGATGCTGCAGAGCTCTGTGTGTGGGGGGTACGGAGTAGCAGAGGGTGCTGCAGTCTCTGTTGTGAGGGGGTTACTGGAGTAGCAGAGGGTGCTGCAGAGTCTCTGTGTGTGGAGGGGGACTGGATAGCAAGGGTGGCTGCAGAGTCTGTGTGTGAGGGGGTTACTGGGTAGGCAGAGGGTGCGTGCAGAGTCTGTGTGTGTGAGGGGGTGTACTGGATAGCAGAGGTGCTGCAGAGTTGTGAGGGGGTTAACTGGAGTAGCAAAGGGTGCTGCGAGTCGTGTGTGAGGGGGTTACTGGAGTAGCGAGTGGGTTGCGCAGCAGGTGTGTGAGGGGGTTACTGGTAATAGCAGGGGTTGCTGCAGAGTCTGTGTGTGAGGGGTTACTGGAGTAGCAGAGGGTGGTGCTGCAGAGTGTGTGTTGAGCGGGGTTACTGGAGTAGCAGAGGGGGCTGCCAGGGCTGGTTGTGAGGGGTACTGGAGTAGCCAGAGGGCTGCTGCAGAGTTCTGTGTTGTGAGGGGGTTACTGGAGTAGCAGAGGATGCTGCAGAGTGTGTGTGAGGGGGTACTGGGAGTAGCGGGGCGGAGGTGCTGCAGAGTCTGTGTGTGAGGGGTTACTGGAGTACGAGGGTGCTGCAGAGTCTCTGTGTGTGAGGGGTTACTGGAGTAGCAGAGGTAGTGCTGCAGAGGTGTGTGTGAGGGGGTGTACTGGAGTTGGCAGAAAAGCCAGAGCAGCAACACGTTATGGTGGCTCCGGGCCGCAAGAGATGGGCAGGAGACAGGAGAGTCACGTCTACACATCCCACCTTTGCAAGCTGGCTCATCAGCTCACTCATGGCGGGCGATGGTGGTTCTCCTTGCGCCGGCTTCATGCTGGCAGAA
This sequence comes from Ascaphus truei, assembly GCA_036426205.1. Taxonomy (NCBI): domain Eukaryota; kingdom Metazoa; phylum Chordata; class Amphibia; order Anura; family Ascaphidae; genus Ascaphus; species Ascaphus truei. The sequence goes on from WSYH01007578.1 coordinate 27,966, forward strand.
GGCAATGACCTGGATAACCGCTGTGTAACAAAAGGAAAGAATACAGAATATCCATCAGAAGAACACTGGCGTCCCTTCCACTGCAGGGGCATCTGTGACCCCAGGTGTATGTGGGAGGTCCCATGTAGAAAGCCGACCCACCTTTGTCCTCGGCAGGTGACACTCGGGGTGCGGGGTTGGGCAGCTCACCCGCAGGAGCCTGGTAGATCTGGCAATATCCGGGTCACTGCGTCCACCTGCACAGTGCCACCGAAGGGATGTCCGCGCAAAAAAAGCGGGCCCCGGAGCGACGAGGAGATAGAAGCCCTGAAACAGCAGGCATATAGCGGAGTCAGGGCCGGGGGGGAAGAGACCTCCACCCCCCCTTACTGCGGCGAAGAACATGGCTCATTAGGGCGAGATGAACAGGCACAAACTGACCGTAAACAGACGCGCACTAAGGACAAACCCCCTCCCCCTCAGCTCGTGGAGTCGCTCCAACGCGCAGCGTGATGGACAAAAAGGACCGATGTACCAATAAAGTCTGTCCCCAACGCGCAGGGTCATGACAACAAGGACCGATGACCCATGAAGTTGTCCCCAACAGCCAGGGTCATGGACAACAAGGGGCAATGACCCATAAGTCTGTACCCACCGCAGGTGATGGACAACAAGGGGCAATGACCCATGAAGTCTGTCCTCAACGCCAGGGTGATGACAAGGAGCGATGACCATGAAGTCTGTCCCACCGCAGGGTGATGGACAACGAGGGCGATGACCAGGAGTCTGTCCCCAACCGCAGGGTGAGGGAACAAGGGGTGATGACCCATGAAGTCTGTCCTCAACCGCCAGGGTGATGGCAAACAAGGGTGATGACCCATGAAGTCTGTCCCCAACCAGCAGGTGATGGACAAAAAGGAGCGATTGACCCATGAAGTCTGTCCCACACGCAGGGGTGATGGACAACAAGGGTGATGACCCATGAAGTCTGTCCTCAACCGCAGGGTGATGGACAACCAAGGGTGATGACCCATGAATGAAGTCTGTCCCCAACCGCAGGGTGAGGAAAAAAGGCAGCGATGACCATGAGTACGTCCACAACCGCAGGTGGATGGACAAAGGGACCGATGACCCATGAAGTCTGTCTCAACCGCAGGGTGATGGAACAAGGAGGCTGACCCTGAAGTCTGTCCCAACCGCAGGGGATGGACAACGAGGAGCATGACCCATGAAGTCTGTCCCCAACGCAGGTGATGGACACAGGGGTGATGACCCATGAAGTTGGCCGCACCGCACCGGTGATGGACAACAAGGGTGATGACCCATGAAGTCTGTCCCCAACCGCAGGGTGATGGACAAAAAGGAGCGATGACCCATGAAGTCTGTCCCCAACCGCAGGGTGATGGACAAGGGCAGATGACCCATGAAGTCGTCCCCAACCGAGGGTGATGGACAAGGGCCGATGACCCATGAAGTCTGTCCCCAACCAGAGGGTGATGGACCAAGGGCCGATGACCCATGCAGTGTTTCCCAACTCCAGTCCTCAGGGACCCCAACAGGCCAGTGTCTTAAGGATATCCCTGCCCAGCACAGGTGGGTCAATCAGCGGCTCAGTCATTTGATTGACCACCTGTGGTTGTGAGCAGGGATATCTTAAGACCTGAACTGGTGGGTTCCCAAGAGACTGGAGTTGGGAAACACTGACCCATGAAGTCTGTCCCCAACTGTAAGGCGATGGACAACAAGACCGAGACCCATTATGAAGTCTGTTCTTGCATTGTAGGGCGATGCCGACATTTCCACCAAGTTTTTCACCAGATATTTTAAAAAAGGTTGTAGAAAGTTACCCGGCCGCTCTCTCTAACCGTGATGTATAGTGGGTGTAAATAACTGTTAAAATAGAAAGGTGTAATACAGCCTATTGCCAATCGTAATGACCTGAGAAGTCTGTGTGATCGAAAAACCCAACAGGAATCTATCCAGGACCCTTGAGGTAATGGACACAGAAGGTGGGGGAGCACAGGTGAGGGAAGGTAAGTTTGAAGTGTACTTTCTTTCGCTGTGATCAATGAGGTGCAAACACCCTATTGAACCATCAGTAACAGATGATTAATTCCTTGGGTGGGGAGCACACAGAGTAGTAAATGTGTATTACTTTGAAAAATGGATATCTTACACGGCCCCCAGCTGCATAACTACCCTGTGTAAATAACCCCATTATCTTCCTTCAACAAATGTAACCATGCTACACAGCAAAGATGTGATTACTTGACTTCTGAGGGGTCCTCGGAGTGGGAGGAAGTTGGTCAAGCGTTTTATTTACCCCCCGGCCGGAGAGCCAGGAAAGGGATGGAGGGGGGGGGGGGGTCATTCATGTTAGCGAGGGTTTCCGGCTCCGCCTCCTACCTGCAGGAATTCGACATCGGGCCTCTGCAGCAGCTGCTCCGCTTGCAGCCTGTGCTGCTCCAACGCATCCAGCCGGCTCTGCAACTTCCCCAGGTTCTCCTCCGCCTGTCCCACGGACGCCCGCTCCTCGCTTCTCACCGACTCCACGGCGAGCGCGCGGCACTCGTCCAAGGCGGAGCTCAGCTGCTCAAACTGGGCCACTATGCCGGACACCACCTTGTCGCAAGAGGCCTGGCGGGAGAGAGAAGGGCAGCAACCTTTTAATACCCACTCGCAAGTGGATTGTAAGCTCTGCGGGCAAGAGAATGGGGGGGGAGTGTAGGGGGCAAGAGAGAGAGAGGAGAGTGCAATGGGGGCACACAGAAGGGGGGAGAGACAGGGGAAGGGTGTGTGGGGGCAGGGAGGGGGAGAGTAGGGGGTGGAAAGTGTGAGGGGGGAGGAGTGGAAGGGGAGAAGAGGGAGAGCGTAAGGGGGGGGGAGAGTGGAAGAGGGGGAAGAAAGTAAGTGTAAGGGGGGGAGAGCATAAGTAGGAGGGGAAGAGGAGTGTGTAAGCGGAACAGATAGAGGGGGAGTGACCGGGGGGGGGGGCGAAGAGGGTTGGGTTTCCCCAGAATTTCACAATCGGGGGGGGGGGGCGAAGAGGGTTGGGTTTCCCCAGAATTTCACAATCTAATTCTTGGGTTCCTTAACCAAAAAAAGGTTGAATACCACTGGTATACATTGTGCTTATATTATGTGCTATTTATATGACTGTCCCGTATATAACTGCTGTGACGCGCTATGTACATTAATGGCGCTATATAAATAAAGATATACATACATACATAGTAACAGGCCTACAATTGCGCACATTTTCATGGCGATTGAGCGAGAAATATATAAGATATGATGAGAAATGGAAGGGGGCCCCATTTTTTCCGGAACACGGTGCGTATATATCAATATTTATATTAGTTACTAAACAACATGGTGTCCGTGGACGCCGCAAGTCGTAGGTCTCTGGCCACCAGAGGCTCAACTACAATGAAAACCCACACCCGAGTCCCAAGGTGGACAACAACAGGTCCATCTTTAAAGCGCCCGCACAATATACCCCCACCTTAATGTTCTGCGTCAGCTGCTCCAGCGTGGCGATATCCGCGTCCGTCTGCTCCTTGTGTCGCCCATTGACTTGCAGAGCTTGGGAGAGCTGCGCCTGTGGGGGGGGTGGGTATCAGAGCCCGTGAGGGGGCGGAGCAGGGGGTCAGGCCCTAAACAAGTGGCCCCTTTAACCATTAAACCCCCCCCCTCCCCCCCCAAAGATACACACCGGTTACATCCTCCAGTCTGCACTAACTAATGTGAACTCAGCGGGAGATGGGACGCTGTGGAGGAGTGTGTAACCCCCTGCAGCGCTCCTGCCCTACACATGATATATATATATATTTATTACCGTCCTGAGGCACAGAGTCGGGGGGGGGGGGGGGGGGGGTGTCTCACCTCCTCCTGCTGCCTTTGGTGCTGGACGAGCTCCAGCTGGTGACCCCGGCACTCCCGGACGGTGCACTCGCAGCAGACGCAGCGTTTCTCGGCGCAGCAGAAGAGTTCCAGCGCGCGGCCGTGCCGCGGGCACGCGGCTCCGGGCCCGGCGGCTCTGCGTTCCGCGGCGGGGGCGGGCGGCCGCCGCTCGGCGTGCAGCTCCTCGAGCACGGCGCACAGGTTGACGTTCCGGCACGGCTCGGGGCGCTGGGGGAAGGTTTGGCGGCAGTCCGGGCAGCTGTAGGGGGCGGCCCCCTCGCGGTCCCAGTGTTCGTGGATGCACCGCTGGCAAAAGTTGTGGCCGCAGGGAATGGTCAGGGGCATGGTGAAGGTGTCCAGGCAGATGCTGCAGGTCAGCTTCTCCAGGAGGGAGTCGTGGGGGATACTGAGCTCCGCCATCCTGGGGGGGGGGGGGGGGTGATAGTGTCAGGCAAGAGAGGTTTTGGGGGGCGGTGTAGGAGAGGGAGCACAGGCAGGCACAGCAGCACTAGGTGAGGAGGGAGAGAAGCAATGTTATTATCAAGAAATGAAACCAGTGTGAATTTCTCCTTCTGTTCCGGGAAGGGCTAGGGGGAAAGGAGAGAGAGGGGTGGGGGGGAGGAGAGAGGGATGGGCCAGGGGTGGACGGGAGGAGAGAGGGATGGGCATGGGGTGGAGGGGAGGGGAGGAGAGGGATGGGCCAGGGCGGAGGGTTGGGGGACAGAGGGAAGGGCTAGGGGGAAAAGGAGAGAGAGGGGTGGGCCAGGAGTAGGGGGGGTTGGGGGAGAG
>WSYH01007579.1:0-32634 GCA_036426205.1 Ascaphus truei
GGAGGAAAAAGCTCGGGAAAGCGGGAGACCCGGGGAGAGGAGGAGGTGCGGTGTGTGTGTGTGTGTGTGTCCCCGCCTCAGGCCAATGAGAGGTGTGCGGGGGCGGGCGGGCCAAGGGAGCAATCTCATTGGCCTGAGGGACACAGGGAGACACATACATACAGACAACGACACATAGGACACTTTCAGAAATATATAGTAGATATATATATATATATTTCCCTCAAATCCTTATCTCACTGCCTTAAAATGGCAAGAATGTGGCAGTGGGTGCTCAGGAAGCTGTATGGTGGCACTTATGCAGAAAGGTTTACCCATACTATGAAAACTTGGACAATATACACGGCTAAAGTGGGACAGGTACGTGCCGATATGCAAATGAGGCCGGCATGGGAAGTAAGGCCTCAACCCCCAAATATGGAACACACCGTAAAGCAATGGCAATTCTGATAGTGTGTAAGCAACCCCATGCCGTGTGTCTGTCTCTCAGTCTATACACTGGTTAGATCAGTTGAGATAATAGACTATGATACATTGTGGCTACGAGTGACACAGATGGGGGTGTATTATATTACAGTTGGGGTCTGTTACCAGTTACCTGACAGCATGGGTGCTGGGGGAACCAGTTCTATAAACGGCACCCGGACAAAGCATGGCGCCTGCATACACTTCTCCACATCCGCCTCATGCATCACCATGTCCACGACCTCCTGCATCCACGTGGTCCCTGCAGACATAGCGCGGGTAAAGTCAGGAGGGGGGTGTCTGGCTCATTAATTAGAGCTGGAACATTAATTAGCCAATGGGCCCTATTTCACTTCTCTACGATAACCCCCAGCTCGGCGCCCCCGTACACAGATGCCAAACTCTGATCGGGTCTATTTTATCCCACGGGAACAAACGGACCTTTTAGCCGGGTCACTCAGTCCTTATAATATAACTCTTTTGGAAATGAGCCAGGCTGTGATTAACGTGGTATGTGGCGTGGAAGCCTCCCGGGTGTGTTAAAATCTTTCACCTATCAATTTCACGTTTCTCACAGCCCACCCCAGATCAAACGGAGCGAGATCATAAGGACCAAATCTCCTGGGAGGGTGTGATGGGTGGGGGGTGTGGGTGGGGGGTGGGGTGGGGGGGGGGGGGGGGGGGGGAGGGCGGTTTTGGAGAGAGGTGACCAGAGCGTCTGTGAGAGGGCTGCGGCCATGCCCTTCTTTAATTAAACCCCCCGGTCCTGTGCTGTGGCGGTGTTATGTACATGATCCTCCACGTTAAAGTGGATAACAAGGCAAAAGTGAAGCACAGCGAGCGTCCATTTGCAAATCTTTACCCAGAATCCTTTGCAGCAGGAGAAACAATGGTATTCTGTGCAACTATGGGGTAAACCAAAATGGAAGCAGAGCACTACGGATTTCTGCAAAACTATTTATTCAGCCAATTTTCGATGTGACGTTTCGGCAGATACAACTGCCTTTTTCAAGTTTAGCTGGTGTATAAATAAATATACTCACTTGAGAGCGAGTTCCCACAGCTACAGATAAGGACAGTTTATTATTCCTATTGTATGGTACAATGTGCTTTATTTAAAACTGGAAACTGGAGACAGCCAGCGTGTTAGTTAGGCATTGTTGTATAGTTAGCCTCCATACCGTGGAGTAGGGTTTCATTTTATGCTTTGGTTTTTCCTTAAAATGACAGTGTGCCTGAATTATACTGCGTGTCATTATTATGCAGCATAAACCACTGAAGGTAAGGACGGAGTTCCTCAAATATTTATATATCTGTTAACGTTGCAGTCCCCATACTGGGACGGAATAAGAACAGGCCGAAGCCTGAATGATACAATATTGAGCTAAGTGTTCTCTTTGCTAATCCTATTAGACTGTGTCATAAAGAGTCCGGACAGACGGCAGCGCTATGTAAGGGAGCCGTTTGTCACTATATGTGTGTATGTATATGCAGGGCTCTACACATGCACTCGCCCCCTCGCCTGGGGCGAGTGCATTTTGCCCACTGTCGAGTACTTGCGGAGGTGGGGTTTGGCGGCGTGGTGCGCCATCTACCAGCATTTTCCTGCAAGCCCTGTGTCTCCCCCTGCAAAATCCCATGAAAATGGCTACATTTGACGCCGCGATGTCATGACAATGCGACGCTACGTGACGTCACGCGGCATTATGTTGCCATGACAACTTGAAGCTGCGTGACGTCACGTAGCGTCCTGTTGTCATGGCAATGCGGCGTCATTTTACGCCGCACAGCAGATTTCACGGGAGTTGGAGGGGGAGACACGGAAGTTGCACGAGAATGCCGGGAGACTCCTCACGACGCCGCCGCTCCCCGCCGCCGCTCCTCAGCTAGTTCTCCACAGGGACCCGATCAGAAAACATCTGGGAGTAGACGGGCCACAAGCTTATTGTAATGTCATTTTACATAGATTTAAGAACTTGAACATTATATATATTTCCATTATCTTTAACTTACATGTGAGTTTCAGTGGTGAAAACCTGAACCTAGCGGCCTACGCAGCTAGTGTGACCTTAGCAGAGAGTCCAAGGGTCACATCAAGGTCCTTCATAGGTGGCCAGTTGAAGAGCCCAGATGTAGAGCCAAAATGGCCAGTTTCGGAGCTCCAGAGTAGCCTCCCCTGTGTCTCTCACCTGCTTTGGGGTACGTCACAATCAGGATGTCATCGTCACGGGCCTGGAAGTTGTGTATTAAGTCCCAGTTGTCACAGGTTCTCTGGGGCAATTGGACCCCGTCAATATGCCCCATGTCAGCTGAAAACGTCTCCATCGTCCGGGAGATCTGCTCCTGAACCGCGGGATCCATCCTAGAGGAAGAAAAACCTGGTGTGGGAGAATTCAGATCATCTCAGCAATTAATATTGTACAATGTAACAGTCTGACACCCCTTACACATCATCAAATACAATGTCACAAACCAACACCTCTACACTCCATGTACAATGTCCCTGTGACAGGGTGGGTTCCCTATCTGATTGCTATGCATGGGAGACCTATGTTTAAAGGTTGAGCACAGCACCGAGCAGGTTAAATCTCAGTCCGAGGACCGGCGGACTTGATTAGCCCACTCACCTGGCTCGTTACAGGGTCTTAAAAAAAAAGTCTGTAGCGCTCAGTGCTCTGGGGTCCTGTCTGAACCACACAGCAATGTATGCTCCTTAAATAAATCCAACATTAGTCCTCTGGACTGCCGGCTTTTCATCCTGCTTGGAAGGAGAATACATTGTTTTATGGACAGTGCATGGGGTGCAGCCAAGACCGTTCCAAACAAGGAGTCATGTGAATCCACCTTTTACCTATACCGGTCTGAAGCACAGGCAGATGCTGGAGAGAGAAACGCCTGCAATAAGGTCTGTTTCTATTGGAGCTGTTGCGTATCATGGACTTCACTTTGCTGGGCAAAGGGCAATGTCCCTATAAAGGACTACTGTTTTTGTTAACCGTTTATATGCTTAAGATAAGCGCTGTTTTGTTCCACCTTTTTTGAGGCTAAATAAAAAGCCAATTGTCACGTACGGCACCTCTGTGAGCACGTGACCTGCATACGGGACAAGGGTTAATACTCACGCTTGCAAGCGTTCCCACTTTTCACCTCCGCAGAGGTCCCTCAAATAGACAATATCTCCCCTAAAGTATAAAGGTTAATCCACAACCCGCAAGCTTCCCCACCCTTCACCTTCGCAAATAAGAGATGTCAAATGAATATTTGCGAGGGTCCCAGGTCCCTGTTTATTATAGAAAAAAACATGCACGTTAACATACAAAAATCCGTTGTAGCAAAATGTGTCCGAAAACGTAAATACTCTCTCCAGAGCGTGCAACAGTTCATTCAGAGCCCAAAACATTACTTATTACATGTTTTAATATATATACAAATACAGTGCTTAGATTACAGAAAAAAGCATTACTCCTTGTCAATACCTAAATGTACTGATAACTTTCGTTAACTAATTCTTAGACACACGTGAATCACATCAATACATTCAGGCATTCATGGCAGACGCAACGAGACTAAATATGACCGTCTGATCACTAAACCTGAGTGACAAAGGAATATCAGTCCCCCAGTTCCTGTTAAACATAGTGTGTGATGTCAGAACATCCAGTGTGTGTGATGTCAGAACATGGCATTCTGTGACACGATTACAGATTTGTAACTCTTATTATGCAGAGGAGATGACATCACATGATATTCTCATTTTTAATAAACACACTCTTTGGTTTAATACTTTCTTAATCACACCCCTTGAACCTTGCAGAACCCTCCAGAGAATGCCCTTGAAGATGGCTCTAAAGGATCATGTTTAGAAAGTTGTCACAGGGGCAATATTTTATTCCCACCTCTGCCAGACAACTGCCCTGATCTCGAGACTCTTTCAGCAATATACAACTCATCTGGCCCTTTTTAAGTGGGCCATACAGGATACCCCACCAGTTAAGTTCTGTTTGAAACCCAGCACCCAACCGTGACAAGCCTAGGCCTGTCATAAACCCAATATATATATTGTATTTTTACTGTAGCCAATTAACCCCTGAAGCACCAGATTGACCAAAATACATAATATCTCATGATATTATCATGACACCTATATTCAGACAAACCCACATATCGTTGTGTTGTCCCTGCAACAGTCACAAACGTACACCCCTAAGGCTACGCTTATAGTGCCGTGACGGTGACGTCAGGCTGCGGTCGCTGGAGAAATCAAATTGAGATGACTTCCAGCGATCGTGACCAAGCCGTTGCGCTTACTATAAGCGCACACGTCGGCGGCAATGCATTTGTTTTGACGCCACGTCGCTGTCGCCGGCACTATAAGCGCAGCCTTACACATCATCCATATACGGTACAAAAGTCACAAACTGACACCTCTACACTTCCTCTATATACAATGTCACAAAACTGACCATCTACACATCATATACAATGTACCGGTATATAAGAACCCCATTATAATGGGGGATCACCCCACGCTATTCCTGCACTGGCCCCCGCACACATTTGACGGTCTCGGTGCGTGCAAGGAAAGAGCGGTGAGATGCTCTGCAGGTGCCTGCTGTAGGTAAAAGGTTGTTAGTCACACACACTTAAAGAGCTGTTACTTTACCTGGCAGGAGTGTCTCAGGATTACCGTCTCCTTTCTCCCTGACTCTCTGTCTCTCTCCCTGACTCTCTGTCTCTCTCTCCCTCTCCTGTGTTTTCTCTGCCTGTCTCGGATTTCTCCTATGAGTCTCCACACTCTCTCATTTCTCCCATCCTTATTTATACCTTTTCTCTCTCTGTCTCCCTTTATTTTTCTCTTTGCGGTCTTTGATCGCTTCTCTAATACTTTTGTTTCTCAACTTTTCCTGTCTTCTTGACCCCTCCTCTCTCCCTGTATGGATCCCTCCTCTCTCTCTGTATGGACCCCTCCTCTCTCCCTGTATGGATCCCTCCTCTCTCTCTGTATGGACCCCTCCTCTCTCTGTATGGACCCCTCCTCCTCTCTCTGTATGGATCCCCCTCTCTCTCTGTATGGATCCCCCCTCTCTCTCTGTATGGATCCCTCCTCTCTCTCTGTATGGATCGCTCCTCCTCTCTCTGTATGGATCCCTCCTCTCTCTCTGTATGGATCCCTCCTCCTCTCTCCTTACGTTTCTATCCATCTTCCCCCCCCCCCCCCCCCCCCTCCTTTTTTCCCCCCCCCCCCCCCCCCCCCCCCATATATTTCCTCTCTCCCTCCCCCAATATCCCTGCTCGCAGCATAGCCCTAATTCTCTTTCTATCTCTGCCAGTCTCGCCCCTCCTCTCGGTCTCTGATCTTGACCCCTAAGGCTGCGTCCATAGACACAGCAGCCGTGCGGAGTGCGGAGGCGCGCGCCGTCCGTGGGCATGTCTAGGGGCGGGCCAGTGACGTCACGGATTTGATTCGCCCTCATTGGGTAAACCGCTCACGTGACCGCCCGATCGCGCGAAAAATCAGTTTTGACTGACGCATTGCGTGCCCGCTCCCACTTACGCGCGCCCGCACGCTGTATAGACACAATCACTGCTTTAGGCAGTCTGATCGCGCAGCGTGCGGACGCGTCAGCGCGGTCTGCCCTTCTATGGACGCAGCCTAAGAAAGTGGCACAGATAAGTCGGGGTGAGGGGGCGATGATTCTCCCAGCTCCTGTTCCCATCTCTCCCCTCCTTATTTGTGTACAAAGGAGGGCCCAATCGCTCTCCTTCACTATCTGTTTGCAATCTTTTTCCCAAGCTCTGTCTGACTTTATATCTTTATCTCTCCTCACATCCCACGTGTGAGCACATTCACACGTCCCAGACAGGTCTGCAGCCCTGCCTTTCCCCATTATCTCTTAGCATACCGTGCTTCCACTGCAGCCAGGGATTCTGGGTAATGACATGCACATGAGCACCGTGTGACCTTTTTTTGCCTTTGATCCAGTTTAACATGGACCCCCTATGAGTTTATTATGCCTGCCGTATTGCACGGCCTGGGTTAAAGCATTGTTTTTATTTGATATACACTGTACGGAAGAGGGGGTTTGACACACTTATAGTGTGATTATAATGAAAATAATCAATGTCACTGGTCTCTTAACCCCTTCCCCACCAGAGGCAATGTGCTGCAGGCCTTTCTGGCAGTGGAGGGGTTAATGAATTCTTACTATAAGGCGGCAACACTTTCACTTTGTCCCTCTGGTGGACTGCAGCTGTACAGCATTCTTGTGCCTGTATATCAGGTGTCACACAGGTGCATCCACATAGAATGAGCCTTAAAGGTGCACAAAGGCTGAGTGTAATGTCACCTTCAGCCCACCTGGCATGAACGAGGCCACACCTTAAGTAGAAGAAAAGGTCTGTAATGGTAGGGGGTAACCAGGCTCTCAAATAAAGGTTAAGCCCGTTCTGGTTACCCCTGATCCGTGTATAAGGGTCTAAGAGAGTTAGCTCTTGGGCCCAGTAACAGTGTCCTGTTTCCACATGCTGTATGTGATAAAAGTATTTGTTGTGTTTTTACCTTTCCGGGATTGCTAGGGCATGAGTTTCAAGGGGGATTTTGCGGAGGAATTGTCAGAATGTGGCTAGGTAGTCGGGGTCCGGAGTTGTCGGTTCCCCTATAAATGTACCCAGGAATCATGCCTGATTCCCGGATACATGTAGACACATTGTCCCGGCAATATCTCCCCTTGAAAACGCAAGTGCGACTCACCACTAGGGTTCCCTGCTTCAGCATAGCCCAGAAAGGTGAATGGGACACAGGGATGAAAAAGTGTCCCTGTAGCTGAGGGGATCCCTAAGTTAAGGGGGTGACCCAGAACCTGTATTGGGTTTTTGGGTGCCCCAACTGCATATAAGGTTGAGGAGGGACTCTCAGAGTCCAGATTAAGGGCCTCATGCAGAGAGCAGCGCTATGCAGAATTGGAGAGGGGGAAAATTTTTACCTTTTTTGGAGAGTTTTTATGTCCATATGCAGAAAGGGCAGAAAACTGCCTTTCTGCATATGGAGAGTTTCAACCAGCGCTATTAGCGCTGTTCAAACTACTGGGGAAAAAATCGCGTTTTTTTTTTTTCCCTCTCCACCGGCCGCGGAGCGCCAGCTGCTTGGTGGAGAGGGAAAATGTTGAAAATCGCGCCATTTTTTTGCCGCGAACAGCCACTAGATGGCGATCGCGGCTCTCTGCATATGGCAGAGAAAAAAACTGGAGAGAATTTAAACTCTCCAGGCGCGTGGCGAATTTGAAGGGGAAAAAAAAAAAATGGCGCTTTTTTTTAAACTTGCCGGTTTCTGCCTTTCTGAACAGACAAGGAGAGGGAAAAAAACGGAGCACTATATACGAATGCGTAAAACCAGCCCATGAAACCACAGGGTATGCGTTCCCAAATAAAGCTATTTAAGGCTCAAAAATCAGTTACAAAACACACCAACGCGTTTCAGACCTTAGTGGTCCTTTATCAAGTGAGATACACAATTTCTAAAAGAGAGTGTGATTTATACTTCCCCAAAGCCGCGCGGGACCAGCGACGCGGAGACTTCCGGGTGCTGCACGTGTCGGGGCTGTACCCCGCGACCTGCGAAGTCATCCCGTCGGGTTCGTGCAGTGGGGGTGGCATGACGCATCAGGCGCGCGACGTCACTACGCATAGGCTCGTGTGGGGGGAGCATGGCGTTGTGTTAACTGCCACAAGAACTGCCAGTGCTCCTCTCCTCCGCTAGATGTTAAGTGCGTGTGACGTCACCAAACGCCCAGTTGCGGCGCGTTGACGTAAGCACGTCACAATGCATATCCCATGCTAGGCAACTAGGTCATCGGCCGTGGGGAGGGGCACAATACAATGAAACAACCATTTATAACATGACAGTAACACTCTCCAATCTAGTGTAAATAAAAAACAAGAAAAGACAATAAAAAAATGATTAAAACATAATGATAATTTTTAAAAACAAACATATCAGAAGGCAATTGATCAATATATCGATCAATCCATGACTGAGTGACAACCTGGAGAAAATAATTTCAATATTCGTCTTAAATTTGTGTAATGTTTGTAGTGTAGGTGTCGAAACTTTATGGATAATAGTGTCTGGTTAATAAACGCATTAACATTACATATGTAATTGAACACATATGAGAGAATGGATGAGACTGAATTTAGGATTGCAAACCGGTTACATAGCGATATGTTATTTAAATACACATATAGAGATGAAATCTTTTACGGCTATATATTCTATTGTTATGTAATACGATATCCATGGTTGCAAACAGTGAAATACATAAGCTGTGCACGGGCTGCTAACCAAATATTCAAACAACATATGTTTGAAAGAGGGGTACTCCTCCAGTGGGGCAAACAGAACTTAAGTATCGAATAGAAGAGAACTATATCCCAGTCTGATTAGACCCATGCGGGATACGGTTTGAAGGGTAAATTACCAGTAAAGCTCTATTCTATTCAAATACTTAATCTGTTGCCCCCTCTCAATTGGGGTTCGGCACATGTCATCTGCCGTAAGGACATGTTGCTAGAATCGCCCATGCTACAATTACTAAAATGTAGGGATACAGGATGGTTAATATCTTTTTTATTAATCAATCCTTATGTTCAAGATCGAACCAGATTCTTAAGTCCTTCTCACTACAAGGAATGAGATTTTTTGTCCGACAGCCCCCACTTAACCGACCATACACTACATAAGTGGTATCGCAATTAATAAATGAATTTATGTATATGATATCTTTACCTGTGTGTTAGAACAAAAATTGTCTGCTATTCAATGTTTACATATCACATTTAGAGCAAACATAACTGCCCTTAGGTAATTTAAACGTTGGATTTTGGTGTGAGTCAAATAGGCTTCTAGAGACATGGTTGCAATGTTTGTGGCCTTCCTGAAGACTATTCGTGGTCCTTCCTCGTAGTAGATGGATTGTAACACGTGATCTGTGCTAAGACCCCCAATGTTTTCTTAACTATAGCTTTTGATATTATGGCTTGGTTATTGTGTTGTAGTACAAGAAACGGGGAGTTTGGATATATTTTTGATTTCTTGTGGACCCTGTCCAATAGATTGGACCTTTCCATGTTAACACAACTCAATAAAGGCTGTTGTAAATCCTTTAACTGGTAGCCCCTGGCTTCAAAACTCTGCATAGATCCTGGGATGTTTAATAAATCATCGTGATTGGTACAAAATTTTCTCAGTCTAATGAGTTGACTTTTTGGTATGCTTTTGATCAACGATTTTTGGGTTGGCAGTGTCAGCACGCAAAATGTGTTACGTGAATTTAATTTGCGATAAACCGTAGTGATAATATTTTGTGCATATCAACAGAAAGTAATAAATCTAAAAAGTGAATGTGATAAAGATTGTGATTGGAGGTGAAATTTAAATTAAATCATTTTGTTGAGAAATCAATGAATAAAGTGAGTGGAGAGGCTCATCCCATTCCAAATGGAAATCAGGTCGTCATATAACGCCTGTAAAAGTGATAAAGTGATCTAAAGGTTTCTATCTCACCACACATGGATCGGCCTACCCACCAACCTTAAAATAGATTCGCGTAGGAGGGGGCAAAACTTGTACCCATAGCGGGGTACCACGTGTTTGGAGATAGAAATCCCATCAAACATAAATAATTAGAGTGAGTAAAAATTGAATAGCATAAGAATAAATGTGCTCGTGTGCGGGTGAAAGATCTGATTGCTGTAAATAAAACCTGACAGCTGGCCACACCCTGATCGTGTGCTATACATGTGTGTAAAGGGACGTAATGTCCAAACTTACCCAGAGGAAATTTGGTTCCCATTGATGGAGTTGAGTTGAACCATGAGGTCCCACTGTCTTAATGTATGACGTAACTGTTGCACGATTACCTGCAAAAAATGATCAACTATTTAGAAACACCATCTCCCAAAGATCCAATACTGGAGACAATGGCCTCCACAGAGGGGGAGACCAATGTCTGTGGATCTTTGGGAGATGGTGAAAGATTGGGGATGATAGGATACGGACGGAATAAGAATTCCAACTCGTTGGCATCGAGGGCGCCGAGAATGGAACCTTCATCAAGGAGGTTCCTAAGTTCCGTAATGAACATTGTTGTAGGATCTCCTCGTAGCTGAATATAGGAGGTTTATCATTTAATGGCGAGGCCTTGTCCGATAATATGACTATATTTAACACACACAATTGCCCCTCCTTTTGCCCCCTTGATGACCAAGAGTTGTTGGCCCTCAGTGCCACTATACTAGCCAATCTTTCACCCTGGGAGAGTGTCTAACTGGGTGGCAAAGTGGCATGATTGAAAAAGAATAACCACTTGGCTAAAAGAGTTAAGTCACGTTCAATGAGTTGCTCAAATGTATTTAGGCAATTGCCCTTCATATGTAGAGGAATTATAAAACACAGATTGTTCCTTAACCCTGAAGGCCTTTACCTAAAAGGTGGATGGATCGCAGAGTCATCCATATTTTTCCAACAATAGGTTTATCTATCCTGTACACACAGTTCTCATAGAAATTAAAGACTTATTCTTAGACAATGCATCATAATTGGTGGAACCATATTGTCAAATAACAACAGACAGAATCCTTGTGATGGTTAAAATTTTTCAATGTTAATTTGCGGATTGTACTTGTATGAGAGGTCAGATAAAAAACAGTATGTTTAAAGTCATTACAGGAGCAAACTTCAGACACTTTGTCAGAGAACTGATAACTCATCTTGTTAAGGTAAAAAGTCTGAAGTTGATTATCCTGTGTTTCAATCAGAAGTTCTTTTCTCTTCTGGGGTTTTTATGTTTCCTTTTTGGCTCCTCCTTGTTCGTCTGTAGTGACCTGTTTTTTGACCCGGAAAAAGTTCTGATTCGTATCGGACTCCTTTGGTTGTTGTTGGGATGATTCACCTCTATCTCTTGTCTATAACCCCCATTGTAATAACCAGTGCTTTCTTGTTATTGGATGAATTGATATTTGGGAATAATTCTGTTGACCCCTCAGATCTGCACTTGCTGATGAGGGAAAGAAATTCTTTTTAATATTGATTCTTTTGCTGGTGCCCTTAGGTTTATTACTTTATGGGGAGAGAGGAGAGGAGTTCAAGTTATCTTAAGTTGGGAACCCTTTGCCACAGTAGACCGTGGTTTGGCATAATCCTGCTTGTTATCTTTCAAATTTGGTGTTTTTTGGCCATAAGTTCTTTTTCCATAGCTTTTGTATTTTGATAGGACAAGATCTAACTCATCAAACCCCTCCATGTTTATATGACGCAGATTTGTTTGGAGGGATATAATTTCTTCATCTATGGTAGAGTTTTTTTTTGTTTGGCTTTGACAATTAAATCAATTAGAGTAAAGGAGAATCAGGTTAGTGCCTCCTTCCATTTGGTCTTCGAACTCTTGATTATAAACCCAAATGTAGGTGACTTTTATACGTAAGCCCCTTGGGATTCTTGTGTGTAGTGATATAGTTTTGCAGTGATTGAATAAATATCCCACCAAAGTCTGATTTTTTTGTTGACAATTATCTTTTCTAGTCTTGCAAAATGTAATTCTTAAATCAGACGCTCATTCACAATCTAATAAGTGGTGTTTCAAACAACTGTTGAGCCTTTTTTGGCTCTGGGGAATTATCAGAGCAATTGAAAGCAATTCACAGGATTATCAGTATCAGTCTCATATTCGGCTCTCCGTGATTTGAGATCCATTTGTAGTGATATCCAAAAATGTTAGAAAAACAAAATCTACAAAAAGCTTATGGGAAACCCAAAATACCTTAGTGGTGGTGAGTTAAAATAAAACTACGGGTGTGTCTGAGCTATCTCAAAAATACAGTGCTGCAATAGAGAAAAAAATGTGTGATGCTCTCAAGACAATTATGACAAGACAAACACACAATATGTTTGAAAGAGGGGTACCCTCCAGTGGGCAAACAGAACTTAAGTATCGAATAAGAAGAGAACCTATATCCCAGTCTGGATTTAGACCATGCGGGATACGGGTTTGAAGGGTAAATACATGTAAAGCTCTCTTCTATTCAAAATATTAATTGTTGCCCTCTAATTGGGTTCGGCACATGCTCAATGCCCATGAAGGACATGTTGCTAGAATCGCCACATGCTGAAACGCTCGTTGTGGGTTTGTGTAACTAGATTTTGAGCCATTCAAATAGCTTTATTTTGGGAACGATTTACCTGTGGTTATTGGCTGTTTTTACAGCATTGGAGATAAGATGCTCGTTGTTTTCCCTCTCCTTGTCTGTGAAGATTTCTACAACGGAGGCACATTCAACCTGGAGGTGCTGGACATCTACAAGGACTTTCTTTTCATCGTGGAATCTGCTTTCCCAAGTGAGTCCGTTCCAGCTTTGCCTCAATCAAATTTCCAGGGATCATCAACTGGTAACTATCCTTACCTCATTGCCTTGTGGGATAGCTGTTTACCTGATCCAATAGGACATATACATATCAACAGGTTGTCTTCCAATTCATTATAACAATTTTCAAACTACATAATTGTCTTGAGAGCATCACACATTTTTTTCTGCCTTTCTGAAGGCAGAATCCGCCAATTAATGCCGCTTTCACTTTTTGCGCTGCTCTCTGCATGAGGCCCTAGGTCCCAAAAGATAGTGTATGGGGAATAAGCTGATAGGAATAAAAGCACATCTTTCTTATTCTATTCCCCACACCCAGAGACGTAGGAGTGTATTAAACCCACACTTTATTAAGGTTCTGTATTGTACTATAATGTAATGTGCTGGGACTTTCGGAACCGATGCCCAGACTGCCCGGGCTAACCCATAGGTGCCGGTAACTCTGCTGGACATCGGAGTTCAAAGTAGCCAGAGATGCCAGAGGTGTGAAGAGCAATTGGGCAGCCGGGAAGGGCTCAAGTACTCAGGTCCGGGGAATAATGGCAGTCATCCGGGCTGCCATTTGCTCTACCAGACCTGGAGGAGCCTGTCCCAGTGGGTGGCATTGAGATAGCCAGGGAGAGAGGTGCCAGGCTTGCGCATGTCCCTTAGCAATTTCAGATTTCCCGCCGACCCGGCTTTTCTAGTCGGCTTGGCTCTGATTGGCTGCCGGGAAAGTTCCCACGCGTTAATTGGCTGCTGAGTTTTGTGAATAAAACTCAGAATACTATAAAGAATCTGTGAGCCAATGAGATGTGAGGGCTCCAGGCTTTTCAAAGTTGCTCTTGCGCGAATAGCAGAGCAACCGGCTTCGATTTCGAGCCAGGAAAGCGCCCGCCTGCCAGACTAAGTCCCGACTTTTAGCGGCCAAGTTCTCATTATCGAACATAGCGGACGCGGCTGGGACTTGCAGCCGATTTGAATTCCATGTGATTTGGGATAACCCGCGGTCAAGAAAGTCCAAGTTCTCAGAAGAGAAGGGAGAGGGGACGTATGGAACTTTATGCCGATTTGGGAACCAGGAGATTCCGGGCTAAGTCCCGGTCAGGGTAAAACTTTTATTTAGAGTTCCCTGCACCTAGGAAAGTCTAGTTTTTGACCCCAGACCCCCCAGTGACTGTGTCTTTTTGTCTGTATTTTGTGTTCCACTGTGTGTAAGCGAATTTGTACGAATAAACTTCACAGCTTTATTTCAACAACATTTGGTAAAACCCTTAAACTGCCCGCCAGCCCTTAGCATAAAATTACTATTGGGGGGATTGTTGACCAGTCCTAAATGCTGGCCTCCCTTGGTCCCATGGATGATTAACCCGTCCCCACCACTGTAAGCTTGCGCCCCCTTGCAGAGTTGGCACCCAGTACAGAGCCGGCGCCATCGCCGGCCAGTTGGGACCTGGAGGCTGTCAAACTATTCTTGGGACTCTACCCGGGAGTTGGGTTACTCTTTTTCCCTAGTGCTGCGACTTTCCATGTTCCTTTTTATTCCCAGATCTTCAGGTATCTTCTTGTTTGTTGTCTTGTATTCCCCTTGCAATATTTGCCCTGTTTATTATTTATTATAATTATAATAATAATATTTATTATTTGTCCCCTATTACTATAGCTCTTTGCATGTAGCACTGCAATTCTTGCAGCAGCCTTGATTTGTCCTGTTATTTCCCTGAGCATTATTTGCCCCCTCTCCTTGTTTGTTCCCTTAGCCTTTTGCTTGTAGCTGTGCACACTTTTCAGACTCCATTTTGTTTTTCCCAGTTCTTGTTTTCCTTTAGCGTAACGATAAACCCCGTGAGTTTTGATGTATTTTTATCTCCTGTTTTTTGTGGATGTCCATGTTACCCCCGAGGGTTCTATACATCCTGATAATAGCTCGCTAGGGCAACATCCAGTAGGGGCCGCAATCCCTCCCAGCTCAAACATTTGCGCCCCAACCATCGCACATTCATCCTCTCTTCCAAACCCATTCAAAGGCCGGACCTACGGATCCTGGCCTTTTCCCCGGCCCAATGCATGAGTGAATGGCCTATGAGTCAAACCTCCTGGGTTCTCATGCCTGCTAGGGAGACAGAAAAGCATGTTAGCAGCATTTCCTACGTTTATGATGTCCCGCAGCCAGACCTGATGTACCTCTTATATGTGTTGGATTTTCCTCTTCCCAATTATTTTTATTTGCTCTGCCATAGAGCCCTCCTCTGCCACAAATGTTGCTACCCCAGTCCTGAAGGAGTGCGTCCCAAATGTCATGGGGTCCATACTCCCAGCTCCAAGGCAGTGTTTGAGCACGCTCGGAAATTGATACCTCGTGAGGGGGATGTATCCCGATAGATGAGGACATTTCCCCGGGCCTAACTTTCATGTACTGCTTTATGAACCTCACCGGGCTTATCCTCCTGTCGTTAGGCTTTCTGAGATGTTCTCACACTCGTCTAACTGATCAGTTTTTGACGTATGAATCCTACACGCTACAGTCTTTCTATTTATGGCGATATTTGAGTTAATCAGGCCTGAATTCTCGCTTGTTATATGATGATGTCACTAGCTCACCGACTCTGAAAGCGCTGACAAAATTCTATTGTAAATGCTCCTTTGAACAAAACTTTCTCTGCGCTGCTTGCACATACTGATTCTGCTGCCTCAACTAGTGCCGCCAACTTCTTTAGGCTGCGCTTATAGTGCCGGCGACAGCGACGTGACGGCAAAACAAATGCATTGCCGCCGCGTGCGCTTATAGTAAGCGTGACCGAGTGACGGCTTGGAAGTCATCTCAATTTGATTTTCCCAGCGACCGCAGCCTGACGTCCCCGTTGCCGTCGCCGGCACTATAAGCGTAGCCATAGGGTTATTGGTTCTCTCCTGTCTGCTTTCTTGAATTCACCGCTATCCCAGCCCATGAGGATTCTCCTTTATGATGAACTCCTTGGTTACGTTCTTGTGCTTGTGGCGTTTAAAGAAGGCTGAACCCGCCAGCGTTGATCTTGCCTTGGAACGTGTCATGCCCGCCTCCTTCTGTGCTAGCAAGAAGTCGATGAGCCACTCGCTGCTGCCTATCTTACCTTTGTGTATAGAGGCCTTTGTGAAAGCCAGCCACGGGTGCCAAGCGCAGAGGTAATTTTTCCAGGTGCGGGAGGCTAATGATCACCGTACAAGGTCCATTAGTCTGGCAGTCCTATCTGCCATAGGTGACGTGGGCATATTAAACCTGCTGCCTCTGCCGTTGGGGCTGCTCGCCTGAAGGATAGCCACTTGAAACACAACAGATCATCTGCAATTACGTTCAAACTACCTGGGACTTGTCTGACTTTGAAGGTAATGTTGTTCTCCATGCAAAGTGGCGTTAAGTGGCTCAGAAACACTATTACCGGGGATGATGTTGCTGTTCACTGCACTCGCCGCACTAAGGGGGCGGGGGGGTCGGGGGACACCCAGCACTGCCGGCATTTGCCCAAGTGTCACTTTCCTTTCTCCCTTAGTCGCCGAATTAGCCTTCTCAACTTTTCCACCTTATGCCCAGACAGTCGTGATTCCTTGACGATTTCAATGGCACATTACCCACAAACCGATTGGCTAAAAATGAGGTCAGTCCTTGATGGAGAATGATTATGGAGTACTTGTAGACCGCAGGCTTGGCAATAGTGCTCAATGTCAGGCAGTAGCTGTAGAGGTACGAGGCACCACTGCCAAACAGCAAGGCCAGGTCTGAATTCATTCCTGATGTCATCAAAAGGGCGACATGTGCGGGAGTTGACAGAGGAGACGTTGTGCAGGCGTTCCCTTCTGTGTGAGCCTGACGGATATCAGCTGAAGATCTTTCTATGCGCATTATACTGTCAGGCTCGCGCTTAACGCGCCAACCCGATCCTCCATGGATGGACAAGCTTCACGGACGCGCGCCGACCACTGCAGCCAGGAGCGGAGCCTTGGCAATGCGCCCGCTGTCCGCCGTGTTCCCGCCGTGCGTCCGCCACACGCCACACACCTCCCGCGCACCACACGCTCCCCGCACGTGCACGGAAGGATAGTATCAGGGACGGGACCAGACTCAGCTGTACTACAAGGTGAACAAAATAAAGGTGCGCGACTACAGTAGATAAGTGACGTGATAAGTGTAATACAATGGAATAGGTGACCTTATGTATATATTGATGTATATAGAGCGTCTGCAGCTGTGGCACCAGGGATGGCTCTGGTCCCCCCTATAAGCACACAAAAATACAAAAAACACAGCGCACAACGCTCATAGTGCATTAAATGATATCTTTAGTAACCAAAATAAGGAGGTAAATATTGTGCGTACATTTGAATAAAATAAACAAGCATTTCAGGGTTATTGTTACCCAAACACCAATGGACGCCCGTGATAGTCTCGTGGCTCTCTCCTTCTCACTCCAACAGCCTCGGTGTAGGGTCTGGATAATCTCCACTCCAATCGCTGGTATTTCAGCCTCTCGCCTTGGGGTAAGGCTAGTACAGTCTCACGTTAGGTGAACAGCAGTCCAGAATGACCTCCGCTCGTGTGCGCAATGCCCGTCACTGCACAGGTCTCGTTTGCAACGGAGCAGCGGAGCACACGCTGTTTGGCGTCCTGGTCGAGCGAAGGCGACGAACTCTCGCGGTTTTATGACGTCACAGACCCAGAAGCGCTCGACCACTATGAGCGTTGTGCGCTGTGTTTTTTGTATTTTTCAGCTGTACTACACCTGCATCCAAGGTAATTACAGCCTATCAGTTCTCTACCTATTGCTAGTACACTCCCTCCTGCCTCCTCTCCATTGGTTCTTCTCCCTACTTAGATCCACCCAGTCCTCTGTCTTGTTGCTGAGCATAGACCCTAGTTTATGCTCCGTGCTCATTGCAGCCTGAGCTTGCTTGTATCTGAACCTGCCTTGACCTCCGTTGTGACCCCTGCCTGTACCTGACCTGACTCTTCTACATCCCTGGACTTCGGCACGTTATTGGGCTTCTGCTCTCTCCACTCCACGGCTTACGGACTACGACTATTCTGCTCTCTCCAACCGCAGGACCACGGCAAGTACTCTGACCTACCTATACTCTCCTACCCCGACCCGGCTACACATCACCAACTCTGCTATCCGGACCTGGCCCCGTGGTTGTAGGGCGGCGGTATATATACATCCCCAACTCGGCCCCGCGATCTAGTCCATGTTGTAGTGAGCATCCGTGACATCTACACAGCAAGATTGTGCGTGAGATTCTCTTTTATTGCATTTTAAAAATAAATAGTTGTACTATTTGGGCATGTTCTCTTCTTATAAATACTAGCTGTACCTACACATTCCATATTGACCCTGATACTGCGCGAGACTGGAGCACTGCAGGTAAACCACACCAGCGGGTAAACAACGTGTTAAGTCACCGTACAGAGGGTTGTCAAAAAAATCCTAAAAAGCTTTTGTTTACAGTGGAAATGTTAAAAGTTAAAAAAAAAAGAAGATAAAAGTACTCTGCCGTGTCTGTTTCCGAAAAGGTGTCCGCAGGCCCCCGTTTGACCCATAAACGAGTCATTGTCCTTGACTGACCCTTTTAATTGTGGTGTGAATCTGGTTTATATGTTAGGCGTTTCCATGTCACGTTATCACTGTGTGTGTTACAGTGTGTGTGTGGCGGTGTGTGCGCAGCTCCGTCCCTCTCTGGGACCTCGTGTTTTAGCGGTGCCCTCTGCTTGGCTGTCCCACGGGGACCCCTCCTCTGACGTGAGACTTTATTCCTTATTTATAGGGGATTAAGACAGGCTTTTGCCTCCGGTCTGTGCTGGGAAACAGTCACAACCGTCCGAAAAATGTGAGTTTGGGGGGGGGGGGGAGGGGGTGGGAGGGGGGGGGGGCTTAGTGCTGGAATAGCAGAGATCAGGATACAGGTGCAGTGACAGATGTGAGGGGACAGTGCTAGAATAGCAGAGTGGGGGTTCACGGCAGGATTGAGGTGATGCTGCTGGAGTAGTAGGGGGGCTATAGAGCTGGATTGAGGTGTAGTAAGTGATCTGTATCTGGGGTCAGTATGGGAATAGCAGAGATTGCTGCAGCGCTGTAGTGAGGTGTCATAGCTGGAGTAGTCGAGGATTGCCACATAGCAACATTCATATGCTATATGTGTGTGACGGGTCAATAGCTTCTGGGGGGCAGGATTAAAGTGCAGCGACAGCGCTGTGTGTGTATGCAGGAATAGCAGAGGCTGCAGCACAGCAGGTTTGAGGTGCAGCGACAGCGCTGTGTGTGTTTGCAGGAATAGCAGAGGCTGCAGCACAGCAGGTTTGAGGTGCAGTGACAGCGCTGTGTGTGTTTGCAGGAATAGCAGAGGCTGCAGCACAGCAGGTTTGAGGTGCAGTGACAGCGCTGTGTGTGTATGCAGGAATAGCAGAGTGTATGTGTGCGTGGGCAGGAATAGTAGAGGTGTGTGTGTCCAGTTTTCAGATGTTTTAATGACACAGAAGTAGGAAGTAGAGGGGGGGGGAGGGAGGATTGTAATCTCCTGTGAGTATCGAGTAACATTCTGCAAACATTACTAATCCCGGCACTGCTGAAGTGCTGGGACGCATGACATAAAGTTGTGTTATTAGCTCTCTCGGTACTGGAAGGACCAGCAATACATTGCAAAGCTCCTCAGTGACAAAGGTCCCTTTTCTGTGTCACCGTCTACCGCTGTCTCTGTCTTTTTTCAGATAAACATAGAATTTGATAGCACAAAAGAACCGATTTGCTGACCTAGTCTGCCCACTTCCTGCCGGTCACTGCACCATGTCAGTCACTGGCCATTTTGCTGTCACTCATCTGTCCCATCTCGGGCCCCGTCTGCCTCTCGGTTCCGCCTTAGGCCCCCTCTGCCTCTTGGGCTCCTCTGCCTCTCGGCCCCTTCTGCCCCTCGGACCCCTCTGCCTCTTAGTTCCGTCTCGGGCCCCATCTGCCTCTCGGTTCCACCTCGGACACCCTCTGCCCCAGGCCCCCTCCTCTGCCTCTTGGGCCCCTCCTCTGCCTCTTGGGCCCCTACTCTGCCTCTTAGGCCCCCTCTGCCTCTCTGTTACGCCTCAGGCCCCCTCTGCCTCTTGATCACTCTTCCCACACTCCTAGCCCCATTCATACTACACACACAGTAATATAACAAGAACATTGGGAGACTGACCTCTGGGGCAAAGAAGGGGTTAATAGGCCATATCCCCAGGAAACTCAAGGGCCACAAGAGCTTAACAAACACTCTGTATAGACTACCGCTGATCAAAGCCGTTCCTTTCATCTGGGGGTCAATTTATTTTTGTACTGTATTTAATTTTTTTGGTGGGGTCATCATGTTCTCCCTTCACAGATGAGCCAGGAGAAGACATATGACCAAATCCTGCTCGAGGTGCCAGATGGCGTGTTCTTTCGGTTCCCCCTATGCCAGGTTAATGGGGTCCCCCTCATGGAGCCCATTGTGGACAACTGGGGGAAGGTGGAGACATTCCAGGCCAGGCCAGATGACCTCCTGATAGCCACCTATCCCAAGGCGGGTAAGAGGGTCAAATCTGTCGCGCCCTCTTTCTCCTCCCATCACTTCTGTCATTCCTTTATCCCTCTCTACTTCAAAACCTAGTTCTATCTCTCTCCACCTCTTCCCCTCTCAATCCTTGTCTTCTCCAAATAAAACATCCAAATAATGACAGATTACACCCACCCCATCTAGAGGTACTACAGATGCTTTGTTGCCCAATGGTCAAGATATAAACAATATACATTAAACAAACCAGGGCCACATAAGATCTGAAAAAAATAGGTGGTATGATACCTGTGATTGGAGACCAGGACAATTCACCGGGATCAAGGCACCGGACAGGACAAAGGAGTCAAAGAACGGATATTCATTCTGTCCGGAGCCCGTCCGGGGGGAGGGGGGAATCCCAGCTAACTGGGTGCTGGGCGCAGCTTCGGAATGCTGACCAAGGGGTAGTTCCACATCCGACCAAGGGGTACTTCCAAATCCGACCAATGGGTACTTCCACATCCATCTGCCAGACCTCTGGGATGCAGTCTGCACAAAAGTACTTTCCAATCTCGCGCTCGCCAGCTACAGCTTCACCGACAAAGCTCCACAGAGATACCCAGCAAACTAAAACTCCCGTGCACAAATACAGTTTTGATTTCCCGCCTGGATCGGCAACGAGTCTTGTTTTGGGGTGTCTCCGGCAAAGCCTCGGAACACAGCGCTTGGTCAGCTTACACGCCAACTCCCAGATTTGTGGCGCGCAGATCGGCTCCTCTTTATATAGTTTCCCTGTCTCCATAGTAAAGCATGGAAGACTGAGTTGCAACCAATCAGATGCTGCGTGTGGACCAATCACCATCCGT
Organism: Ascaphus truei; assembly: GCA_036426205.1. Lineage (NCBI taxonomy): Eukaryota > Metazoa > Chordata > Amphibia > Anura > Ascaphidae > Ascaphus > Ascaphus truei. The sequence continues at coordinate 21,252 of WSYH01007579.1, forward strand.
GGCGGCCTAGCCGGGCTGGGGGTGTGACCGTGCAGCCAGGATGGCCCACCAAGGCGGGCTTAAGTGAGCGGGGTATTTCAAACTAGCCAATCGGAACAGTGCCTTTGGGGCTCATACCCAGCAACGGTTCTCCTGGCGCCCAGATATCTCCCGCAGAGATAGGCGCCTCAGTGTCTAGGGCAAAGACTCAGCTCTTCGGACCAACGTCTCCCAGGCATGAATATTGCCCATCCCCGCTCTCCCTTTGTCCCCTGCACTGCATCCATCATAGAGGAGATAACTTCTGATGAAGTGGCCCGAGAGCCGTGAAACGCGTTGGGCCTATTTGCAGCATGTTGGTGGTAGACAACACTGGCATCATCTCATTGCTGCACCGTCCTACATCCCCACGTCACGCATAGCGTAGACAAGACACTAGGTGGCGTAGTTGTTGCATTGGCGTAACGAGCAGAGTTTTACAGCACAAGCTTAGGATCCATCTATAAGTGCAGTCACTGGATTTCTCATTTCCACTCGGTGAAACACCATCTACAGTGTGGCATGTGCCTCATTTTTTATTCTTTTGAGGTGCACATTCAAATAAAAAAAATGGGTGCATTAACTATGCATTAGCATCCTTTACTCTTTATTAAATAGGAGACTTTATTGGGCTACTATCCTCTCCTCTGATTTCATCTCCCTTTCTCGCTACATCTCTTTTCCCTGTGTCACTCAATTCTCTCCGTTCTCTATTACCTCCTCTCTTTCCATCCTGATCCTCCAATGCTTTCCATTCATTCTTCTACCTCAATCTTATTTACCCGATCTACCCAATGCCGTATCTTCTCTTGTCATTCTCTCTATTTTGCAGTCTTTCTCCCCTTTAAATCTCCTTTCCTTCTCCCTCTCTATCTAATGCCCCACCATTCTCTCTCTCATCATTTCTCACCTTTCTTTTCCTGGTCTTCCTTCCTCCTCTTTCCCTCCATCTCTCTTCACCCTTCCTTTTTCTCTCCCTCCCACATGGCTCCCCTGGGGGGCCTCCAGGTACCACGTGGATGCAGGAGATTGTGGATTCCATCTTAAATGATGGAGACCTCAAGAGAGCCAAACGTGCCCCAATCCACGTCCGGAGCCCCTTCCTTGAGATCGCCTCACCCCCTCCTGTCCCCTCTGGTGAGTATGTACTCCCCCCCATCACGTTGAGTCCCCGCTCCCTCTGTCACATTAGGGTGGATGTTTGATGAGGTTTCTGTGCCTGACAGGGGTGCAGATTTTGGAAAATACTCCATCTCCGCGGCTGGTAAAAACTCATCTCCCCTATCAGCTGGTCCCGAAATCCTTCTGGGAACAAAACTGCAAGGTAAAGACTAAGAGAAAGTAAATGAACGAGAGGGTGAATAAAGAATGAATGGAAGAGTGAAACAGCTGTAGGCCAGGGGTACTCAACTCCAGTCCTCAAGACCCCCCCAACAGGTCAGCTTTTTGAAACTTATGTTTTTATTATTTTTTTTGCACATATAAATAGGGAGGGGAAGGATACAAAAATAAAAAGAGGGGGGCGGAGGGGGACAACCATTTTGTGTCAAATTTCTTACAAACAACAACAATCACATTATCTTACAACATTTGGTAAACACCATATTTTACGTTCAGCACTCCCATATCCTCTCTCTCCCTCCGGGAGCGCACCCCTATCCAGCATCCCAGGGCTCCCAGACCCTCTCCCTCCAGGAGCGCGCCCCTATCCCGCACCCCAGGGCTCCCATATCCTCTCTCTCCCTCCGGGAGCGCGCCCCTATCCCGCACCCCAGGGCTCCCATATCCTCTCTCTCCCTCCGGGAGCGCGCCCCTATCCAGCATCCCAGGGCTCCCAGACCCTATCATACCTCCTAGTAGTGTGGTTCAGAAATGAGGTAAGTTTCTCCAATAAGTGGACATCGTTGACCCTTCTAGTAACCCCTCTTCTGGAGGGCGGAAGTGTCTTTTTCCACGCCGCGTCTACATCGTATCTAGCTGCTGTTGGAATATGTAGGATCAATCTTTGTGTATAATGATTCACCTCTTCCATAGGTTTAGCTAGAATAATCAGAGTTGGGTTTAACGGGATTTTGATATCAGTCACTTTAATTAGTTTCAAAACTGTCCTCCAATACACCTGCATTATTGGACCATACCACCATATATGTGCCAAATCTCCTAATTGTCTACAACCCCTCCAGCACCGATCCGAGGTCCCCGGGAACATCATTTTTAGTCTTTTGGGGGTTTAGTACCAACGTAGCAACATTTTATATATATATTCTGTTTTGTTACCGTACATATAGAGGTTTTACCCGCATTATCCCAGATATCTTCCTAGTCCTCCCTTGTTATTTCAGTCTGGAAATCCAGCGCACACTGTTCCATATATTTATGGTTTGGGGTTTCTTTTTTAAAGATTAGCCCCTGGTACAGAGATGATATCAAACCTCTTTGGTATTTTTTTTGTTTAATATAAGTCTTCAAATTGTGTATATCTAGGAAATTCCTCGTCCTCGTCACAGATTCCCGTCCTCCCCTTGGATCTTCAGGGTGGCTATTGGCCACTGGTAGAGGGCACAGACTCTCTGTAGAAAGACTGCGGAGAAACCAAATGCCTCTAATGTCTTTTCTAGAAAGCCCCACCTTATCCTATCAAACACTATCTCCGCATCTAGACTCAGCAGCATAGCTTTCAGTTTTGGACTTATGTATTCCAATACCATTAATAATTTTCCTGGTACAGTATGACGCCTGATGATGAGCTTCCTCCGGTCCTGCACACCCTGCCTCTAGCTACGCTACCACCCCCGACCGCACTATCACCACAGCTTGATTATAATATATATTAAAAAAAAAATCTAAAGAAAGAAAACCACATCAATTCCTAACACCCGTGAGACAAACATATAAAACGTATCGTGTTGATATACTTATGGGGATAGACTTCCCGGCTAGACATAAAAGATATAAAAATATATAAAACCCCGGATTCACATTTTGTCTTTACATGTTCAATGTCTTTTAGCATTAAAAAAAATAATGTTTCACGTAATAGATTGCTTGTTGTTTCTCGTTCAGGTTTAATGTCCTTTGTATCTATAACAAACAAAAAGAAACAGATCTTCTAGGTCTTTGGGCCCCTCTCCCAACGCCAGGTTTCTCACTCCATGTATTCACCTACAGATACAAATACAAAAAATGTCCCTGGCGCAAAGTGTGGTGATGATAATTACAGTACCATATCGAAAGACAGTCCTGTTTGAAAAGTCAGTCCTGGTAGTAGAATGATTCATCAACAATGTGAGGTAGATTTTCCTCTAGGCGTGTTCCCTTATGTTGTCTGCAATGACAGATAAAGAAAACACACCATTGCGCAGTATACAGACTCAATTGCCCCAACCTGAAGAGGAAAATCCCCACTTACAGGATATTTTCTTGTTCATTCGGGGGAGAGAATCTGTTCTTTGGCTCTCTTCCTCCACCTTGATCTCCACGGGCCCCTCGTGGTTCCTAAGGTGGCTCTCTTCAACTCGGTCTGCGTCGTCCCAGTAGCAGCATACACCGCAACAACCGTGGTTGGAGAAAATTGAAAGACAGCCTAGTGTACTCCGCAAATTTTATTTAACAATGTTAAAAAGCAGCGATGTTACACTCACATTTTGCGAGGGCAAACATGCCGCTCAAGAATGCCGTCCGCAGCCTGTGTCCACTCGATGGTGTGTTGTTCACGACGTCGCGCGCCAACCGATGACGTCAGCAGCGCAGCGCCCGAAGTTCTCCCCACACCACGAGATGCAACGCAGGTGACAGCTTACAACGTGCACTGTACTCGTCCGTTGATCAACTTTAGCAAACCAGCACCCAAAAAGCAAGCAGCCGACTCCAAACCGTATATCAAGCGGTTCCTGTAGTAAATTGGGAAGAATATGGAGGGAGACTGGAAGGCGAGCGGAAAGAACAGAAAAGAGAAATCAAATATAAAGCTGCACATCCGGGATTCTTCCCCTGTATTGTAGTTAGGTGCTGAGCCGCCGGTCAAAAAGATGGCCACAGACTCGCCGAGAAACCCTCAAAACCACCGTTAGTCTTGGAACTTTTTTCTCCGGGCAACCGCGCCCTCAGCCCATCAGTCGTCATCTGTGTTATCTTCTTGATGTCTTCGGTGCTGATCCAAACCTTGGCAGGGAGTCCGGTCCAGAGCCGACAGGAAAGACGCAGATTCCTCGGGATAATGAAGGGAAGACCCGCCTGCCTCTGTGGTTTACCACCAAACGGAACGGGAAGCCCCACCGGTAACGAACACCCTTTTCCTGAAGCACCGCCGTCACTGAACGCAGTCCTCTACTCCTCTCAATTGTCATCCTGGATAGGTCCTGGAAGATCTGGATGGAGCTGTTTTCAAATTCAATTGAGCCGCTGTTTCTGCAACCTTTTATAATCCTTTCTTTGGTTGCGTATTGGTGGAGTCTTAGGACTACATCTCTGCTTCTTTTGGGGTCTTCGCATTTCGGTCCAAGGGCTCTGTGAGCTCTGTCCATCAGAAGATCGCCATCTTGCAACTGGGGGTCAATTGACGTAAACAGTCTCTTAAGACAGGGGCATGCAAACTTTTTTTGCTGCGCCCCCTCTGCCTGTTGTTCCGGTGGTGCGCGCCCACCCCCTTACCTCACGCGGCGTCAAATGACATCACGTGACCCGCGACGTCATTTGACGCGCGTGACGTCACATGACCACGCGGAGTCATTTGACACAGCGTTGCCATGGACACGAGCCCTGACGACGGCAGAGTGAAGGTAAGTTTAGAGTTGCAGGGGCCTTAAGCGATCCCACCGGCATGTCATTTAAATGCCTTGGGGGAAGAGCGCGGGGTCCCTGCAACGCCGCGCCCCCCACTTTGCGCACAGCTGTCTTAAGATATGGCTGGAGGTCTTCTGCGGAGACCGGCTCAGGGATGTGGCGGATTCGTAAATTCAGCCTTTGCTCTCTGTTCTCCAGGTCATCCATAACGTCCCTCATGGCCCTTATCTCTTCATTGAGATGCAGGAATTCATCGTCAGTATTTACCTGATTTTGTAAAGAAATGTCCATTTTATTTTCAAGCTCCGTAGTTCTTTTAGCCAATAAAGAATCTTCCGCTTTAAATTCCTTTACTGCTCTGTCCATCGGTAACTGGAAGCCCGCGTGCATCTCTTCTCGCATGTTCTGGAGGTCCCGTTTACTGATTACTCTATCTCACTCAGACGGGGACAGTTCACTATCAGAAACAGCTGCCCCCTCTGCCCCCTCACTTGCTGTGGCCCTCTCTGACTGTTTTCTTAGGGTAGCCTTTCTGTTGGGGATATCCCCCTCCGGGTCTATACTTTGTCTCTCGCCCCTGTTGTCTTCAGTGTGTGCGCGCTCCTGTGCGCAGAGCTCAGCGGTGCCATCGTTCCCTTTCGTCCTCTCTGATGCTGCTTGCTGCCCGCGGCCCAAAAGGGAGAGATCCGGGTCCCCGTCCTCGGCCCCTTCTTGGTGATCATCCCTGTCTGCTCCCCCGACTTGACGTCCCGCGAGGGCTAACAGAGGCGGTGATCGGGCATTTTTGAGTTAAATACTCGGCGGGCGCACGGTGCTTCCTTAGCTTGCGTAAGCCCGCATTGACGTCACGCGCGCGCCCCAACAGGTCAGCTTTTAAGAATATCCCAGCTTCAGCACAGCTGGCTAAGTCAATATGACTGAGCCACCTGCGCTGAAGCTGGGATATCCTGACAACCTGATCTGTTGGGGTGGTCTTGGAGACTGGAGTTGAGCCCCCCTTTCCTAGTCAACAAAGTGAAAAGCCAATGCCACACAGTTTATGACGTGTTAACGTCCTTTCAAGTGACCGGGGAAATGGGGGTCTATCATTAACTCTGCGCTGGCGGCTTGACATCACACTGAGTGGGGGAATCTGAGAGGCAAGGAGAATGGCAGTACGGAGGAAAGAGGAAGGCTGAAGTGGTCATACCCTGGTCCTGTCTCCCTCTCCGGTCTTCTGCAGGTGATATACGTTGCTCGCAATGCCAAGGATATTGCGGTGTCTTATTACCACTTCGATTTGCTTTCCAAAACTCAGCCTGACCCTGGGACCTGGGAGCAGTATGTGGAGCGTTTCCTGCAAGGGAACGGTAAGTTTGCAGGATCCACGGACGGGCACAGCTGGGGTCAGACTGAGCTACAGGGGGAGGAGAAGTGACTGCAAGGACACAGAGATAAGGCAGAGCCTGGATCAGGCTGAACCACAGGGGGAAGAAAGGTGGCCCTGTGCAAGGTCATATAAAAAGTCAGTAGCGGAACTGCGGACAGATAAAGGCACGGTAGTATGAACCAGAGGGCACACTGGGGTGGGTGATTAAATGACTGCCAGAGTTAACCAAAGGTAGTGTCCAAGGTTACACCAAGTGTCAGGTGCAGAAACACAGGTAAAGTAACTCTGTGTGAGGTCTCACATAGAGCCAGTGGCAAAGCCTGGATGTAACATGGAGTCTCCCCTCTTGCAGTGCCCTGGGGCAGCTGGTTTGACCATGTGATAAGCTGGTGGAAAGCCAAAGATAGACACCAAGTCCTGTACATATTCTATGAGGACATGAAGGAGGTGAGGGATTCATTCCAGCAGGGAGTGGGTGGGGATGGGATTTAATTCTGAGTATTCATCCTGAATCTCCCCCACCTCATCTCTGGACAGGACCCAAAGCGTGAGATCCGGAAAGTGATGAAGTTCCTGGGGAAGGATCTGCCGGATGAAGTTCTGGATAAGATCCACCAGCACACCACCTTCCAGGCCATGAAGGAGAACCCCATGGCCAATTACACCACTGTCCCAACCTCTCTTATGGATCAGTCCATCTCCCCCTTCATGAGAAAAGGTGAGGGCTGCAGAACATCTCCCACCTCCCAGACTTGCAATGTATCGCTCTCACGTTAACCTCTATTACCTTCTCTCTCTCTCTCTCGCTCTCTCAGGGGAAGTAGCTGATTGGAAGAACCATTTTACAGGGGCACAGACGGAGATGTTTGACACGGAGTATCTCAGGAGGATGAAGGAGACAGATCTCAAATTCCGCTGCAACATTTGAGCCGAAATTTTCCAGGAACCGAGAAAATCAGAGATAAAGCGATATCCTATTTAGAGAGAGACAACCCAATCAGAGAGATTCAGAAATATCCTATTACAGGGAAACAGGAACCCCAATCCAACCCCCCATCCGGGGTGAAGGACCCCCTACTACAGATAAAAGGGAACTCACACATCTATGACAGATAAAGGGTAATCACATTACAGAAATACAAAGAAACCCCAACATACCCCATATCAGATAGATAAAAGGGATACCCCATGACAGTAATACAGGGGGACCCCATGTGCCCCCATCAAAGAGATAAAGGGAAAACCCATATTAGAGATAAAGGGGCACCTTCTGACAAATATTCAATATACCCCCATTAAAAAGAAAGAGAAATACCACCTACCGCAGAGATAAAGGCAAACCCTTTAATGGAGATATAACTTCATTACAACCCCCTATACGAGAGAAAGGGATCTCCAATTAAGAGACCTAACAATCCCGTTAACGGATTGTTAGGTCTCCCTGGGGGTGGGGGGGTTAATTCTATAAACAATGTACTGTACCCCACACTCAATAAAATCATCATATAATCCGTAAGCCGTGTTTATTATACAAGAGGTGTTTAACTGGATACTGTGGTCACTGCTATCTCCAATTTGCGTCCCACACCCAGCCCCTAGTAACTGTACACTCAGCACCCATATGTACCTACAAACTGCTGACCTGCCCTAGTAACCATGCAATGACCCTAGCAACGGTACCCAACCCTATCATACCCAATCCTTCTAAAGTAATTCAGTCCCCAACAGATGTAAGAAGCGCTTATACCAGTACTCATCGTCTAGCAACCATAACTGCCCCATCTAGCAACCATAACGCCATAACGGTCTCTAGTAACCGGACAATGCCTCAAGCAGTGGTACTCATCCCTTGCAACCAGAACCAGTCCTTACATTATAGTAAAGTATATTCATGCCCTATGAACTGTACCTAGGCCGTAGCAACCATGAAACGCCCCTAGCAAATGTATCCAGCCCATAGCAACCATGTTATATGGACAATATACTACCCACAGAAACGAGGAAATGTCCCTAGTAAACGTACCCAGCCATTTGCAACCATGAAATGCCCCTAGTAAATGTAACCATCCCTTAGGAACGGTGTACTGCCCTTAGCAACAATGAAATGCCCAAAGGAAATATACCCAGTCCATAGCAACCATATACTACCCTTAGCAACCGTGAATGCCCCTAGTAAATGTACCAGCCCTTAGCAACCATATCTAACCCTCTCTCAATAACCCCAACCATTCATTTGCACCCTTCCCCAGGCCCGGGCAATAACATCAGGTCTCTAGTAACTACTTCTAACCCTTAGCAACCGTATCCGTCTCTTAGCAACAGAACCCACCCATTGCAACAAGCTCCCATTGCCCAGATACACCCCTTTCACATTCGTGACGTCACCCGAGCCGCCGCCTGCCGCCGGCCCCACAACCCGGAAGTCGCAGAAGCATGTGCCCCTCCTCCCTCTCGGGGCGGCTTGACTTCCGGTTTCCGGCCTGTGTTCCAGGGTGGGGGGGAGAGAAGCAGAGGGTGGCAAGGATGGTCCTGATTAAGGAATTGTGAGTGACCTTTGCCCCCGGGAGTCCCACAAGAGAGGGAGCACAAGACATGGGGGCGAGGCAGGGCTGGGTGATGCTGTCACAACAGAATGGGGCGGCATGGGGGTTATGGCAGACAGGGGGTGAGGTGGGGAGGGGGTTATGGCAGACAGGGGGTGAGGTGGGGAGGGGGTTATGACAGACAGGGGGTGAGGTGGGGAGGGGGCTATGACAGACAGGGGGTGAGGTGGGGAGGGGGTTATGACAGACGGGAGGAGGGGGGGGGGGGGGGGGACAGACAGGGGGGGGGGGGGGGGGGGGGTTATGACAGACGGGGTGAGGTGGGGAGGGTATTACGAAGGGCGTTATGTCTTATTGGGAAAGTATGTCTGTTGAATTAGGTGTCGGGCAGTCATGTCCCATATGTTGAGGGAGGTGGGTGTCGGGCAGTTCTGCCCCATAGGAATGTGGGTGTCAGGGGCAGTTCTGCCCCATAGGAATGTGGGTGTCAGGGGCAGCTCTGCCCCATATGGATGTGGGGGTCGGGGGCAGTTCTGCCCCATAGGGATGTGTGTTGAGGGAGGTGGGTGTTGGGGCCAGTTGACTCCCATGGGGGTCTGTGAGGAGAGTGTTAGGCTGATATAGTGGGGGTATTGGGAGTCGTATTACCTGGAGGTGGGATCATCTGTTTGTAGCCGGTTGGGGTGTAATCTGCTTGTGACAATGTGTTTTCTGACTTGCAGTCGTGTTGTGCTGCCCATATCAGTGGAAGAGGTAAGTGTGCGACACTGTGTGTGTCACTATGACCTCATGTAATTGTGCTACTTTGTCGCTGTCTAGTGTCTGCGTGCGTGCTGCACACGTGTGTGTGTGTGTGTGTATATGTACAGTGGCAATAAAGTTTGTGAACCACTATTGTTTTTCTTATATTTCAAAACTAAAATGTTGTTAGATCGTAATCTAAGTCCTAATAATAGATACAGATAACCTGATCAAACAAATGACACAAAAATGATACTTTTTCAAGTTGTATTTATCCACAAATGATTAAACATTCAATATCCCTGTGTGACAGTCTGTGACCCTATAGCTCAGTACCTGGTGGCGCCCCCTTGAGCAGCGATGACAAACTGCGCGTGTCCTGTAACTGCGGCTCAGTCTCACATCGGGTCCTTACAGAACTGCTTCAGCTCAGTGACATTTGAGGGCTTCCTTGCATGGACAGCTCGGACTGTGACGTCCCTTCTAACACACAGAATTTCTTCCTCTGCAGCCGTTCTTTTGTAGATCTGCTTGTACGTTTAGGATCATTGTCTTGCTGTGTGACCCACTTTCACTTCAGCTCACGGACGGGTAGCCTGACATTCTCCTCTAGAGACTTATGATACAATGCCGAATTCATGGTGGTGTCAATGATGGCGCACCGTCCAGGTCCTGAGGCAGCAAAGCAGCCCCAAACCATCACTCTCCCACCGCCATGCATGACGGTTGGGATGAGGTTCTTCTGTTCGAACGCAGTTTTGGTTTTCGCCAAACATAGCATTTCTCATCAAGGCCAAAAGTTCGACCTCTGACTCGTCTGTCCAGAGAACATTGTTCCAGAAGTCTTGGGCATTATCTATGTGTTCTTTGGTGAACATCAGACGGGCAGCAATGTTCTTTTTAGAGAGCAGTGGTTCCCTCCTGGCTATCCTTCCATCAACACCATTCCTGTTCAATCTTTTTCTGATAGTTGAGTCACGAACACTCGCATTAGCCGAGGCGAGAGTGGTCGGCAGACCCTTGGATGTTACTCTGGGGGTCTGTGCGACTTCCTGGATGATTTGAGGGTTTGTTCTTGGAGAGATGTTGGTAGGATGACTGACTGCCCCTGGGTAGAGTGACTGTGGCCTTGAACTTTCTCGATTTGTAGACTGTCTGGCAGTGGATTACTGGAGCCCCAAAGTTTGTAACCCTTTCTAGGTTGATGAGTATCTATAACTGCTTTTCTGAGGTCCTCAGATTTCTTTTGATCGTGACATGATATGTTTCCACACACCTGTATGGTGAAGACCAAACTCGATGTCTGATCTTTTTATATAGGGTGGGGCCTCCCAAACTCTCACCTGAACATCTATCTAACTATTTAAACACCTGATTTTAATTATCCCCTTTAATTTAGCTGACTCTTAATTACTCATTGTTTGTATAATTCATACGTCATTTTGTTCCAAAAGACATGGAATTGGTTAAAATAAACCCTATTGGATATTTAAGCAAAGACTGGTTTTGATTCAAGAAGGTTATCATGGAAAAACTATGGCATTTGCATAATTATCATTGGGGTTCACAAACTTTTTTATATATCTGTCTCCGTGTTTGTGTATGGATGTAGCGCCCGCTATCTCTGAGCCACGATGCGCAGTAACACAGGTTACATACCCGAAGGTTCCCAGTGGTCTCTGTGTGCCATGGTTGTTCTGCTTGGCCTCCCCAGTACCAGGTTGGACAGCTCTTTTCTGTTGCTGAAGCCAGTAAGAATAACACAGGAGGAGGGGAGGGGATTGAGGTGCTGAAAAATGAACCGTATGAGCGAGATGGAGAGAGGGGCCAGTACACGCACAAGATCTATCACTTGCAGAGGTGAGTGTGAGTGCAGTGTATATGTACAAGATCTATCACTTGCAGAGGTGAGTGTGAGTGCAGTGTATAC
>WSYH01007580.1:0-32631 GCA_036426205.1 Ascaphus truei
CCCCACTGAATTGGGCAGCACTGTCGCCGGGGCTTTGGCCACAGGGAACAGTTCTCTTTCATGTATCAGTGGCGAGCGTTCAGTTAAGGTGAAAGCCTCTCAAGAGTTTAATATCCCGGTATATATAAGTGTGTCAGAACAATTGACTACCACCCCTTGGGGCACCCTGGTTCAAAATGAGGAAACATACAGTCTGAATAGTCATTCCATGTATTGACCTTCACTATATTAATCTACAGCACGAGGTGGCTCTTTCTCTGTATTATCCTAGGTTATGCCATATTTTATAGTAAGATTCAAGATCGCTGCTCTTCTAGAAAGTTTTGTCTGACAATTACACCTGGGAAATGATGCACTGTTCCCCAACAATTCCATGTCGTGTATGGAGGTATTGTTCAGATCATTTGCTTCATAAGTCGTCCTGGGAAATGCCACCAGGGAACAATACGTTATTATTCATTTCTTTTTTAGCAGCATTACTCTCTCTGACTATTACACAAGTATTACGTATATGTGCCGATTTCTTATTTCTGTAATACAGTTGGCATTTGTTCCTTTTTGTAGATACAATAAAGGTTTAGTACAGCACACCATAATGTCTCCTTTCACTTTAATTAGTTGCCCCCTGTTTGGAAAAGAGTCCTGAATTTTCTTTCTGAATCGTTTTGAGTATTATTAGATAAAATAAGTCTAAAGTTACCTGCACTTCTTGCTTATGTCCACCTTGCCATTTTGAGGCCTTTGTGCAACTTATGAGAGTCTCTAATTTTTAAGTGTGTTTTTCTTCCTTTCGACTTAAACAATTAAATATTCCACTATTCTTCTGTCAGTTTATTGCTCTGATCTATTTGTTGAGACCTGTTGGATTTCTATGTGTTTCCTACCTACACATAAACAGTGTTTACATTTAAACAAAAAACTTCCGAGCTCTACTCAAAATCTCTTACTTAGTGAAATATTATATAAAAAAAATACGTAAACAAAAGTCTCGTGCCAATCCTCCTAAAGGCCGAGTTCCTCGGCTCTTCAAGGTCAAGCCAAGGGATCCCAAAAACATGTGAAACAGGAGAAAGGTACAATCCCCGTTTAGTAAAAATAGACGTGTTTGAGTTGCTGGCCACAAACGCACCATTCTCACTTACATGTTAGTAAATGGCCCCTGGTCCGGGGGAGTGCGAGTTGGAAGGGTGAGGCCTGCTCGCGACAACGACCGGATCACAAGGCCCCCCGGCCGTTTAGGTGAAATGAGGTCAGCAGTTCAAGGGCCGGCTGACTGTCCCCTCCCCCCTCCTGTAATGAGCACTGGGGAAGCAGGTTGGCATTTACCCATTAGGTATTTGTTATAAATAAATAGCCGCACCTTATATACCTCCATTCCGTTTCCTGTGTTTGATTTGTATTGTCCACACGGTTCGGGCGGGGGAGAGAGGGGGGCCACCTTGCGCCTCTCTGGTCATTATTCTGCAGCAATCAAGGGTATTAGGGTGATATGGAGGCAACCTGTCGCCGCTATGAATTGTCCTGGGGAGTCCCTTTAGAAAGGTGCCTTAGAACTCTGCTCGATGCCGGCAACGCAGGGCTCACGGCGTCTAGCATCCTCCCGCACTTCTGGGTTCTCCCTCACAGCAGCGTTCCAGCATCTATGTCACTCGTGACGTTGCGAAAAACTGCACTTGCCAACTCTGGGTAAGAAGAGTTTCAGGCACCTTTTCCTAACCGGGACTCCCCAAGACATATTCATAGTGGCGACAGGTTGCCTCCTTGTACCCTGTGATGCTGCAGATCATTACTTAACATGTAAGTGAAAATTGGGCTTGTGGCCCAACAATAAAATAGGGATTGTGCCTTTCTTCCTTTTCCCCTTTTCACATGTGTTTACATTTTACTGTACAAATGGTCAGAAGCTGTTGTTATGGTTAACCATTCTGGAAGATGTCATCCCAACCAGTCAAGAAATACTACAATAGGGAGAGCATGTGGAGCATAATAAAAGCGTTTGAAAATGAACAGAGGTTTCCAGCTGGCAAAAAACATTCTGGTGTATTGATCATTGGTGTGGCGCTGACATATATTAGATGGAATAGCTGTGGCACATCAGAGATTTCCTTTGCCTTCACTGCTGTGACAACAAAATCATTCCTGGTATTTGTTGATATCCATTGCATGGCACTTCTCAGAATGGACTACCAATACCAATAAAAAGAAATGTTAGCAAGCTAGCAGTAAAACAGATGTAGCAAGGTCATGATTTCAGATTGGACTCTCCTTTTGCTCCTGATGCCCTCTCCTGTGGTATCGCTCAAGGAAATCCAGGGTCTACAAATAGCAGAACCTATAAAGGCTATATCCTTTCGGACTCTAACTAATTTTAGACCCGTGCTCTTTCCTACAAAACTGCAAGTTATGTTTGTTCTCCTGAACTCTGTATTTTCATGGTGGCCTCTTGAAATACTGAGTTTTGTCTTCTTTAAATCAGATTAAATGTGCTTGGGATTAGAATTTGGTGAATGTATTCCACAGCAAATACTGTATTTAACCGAATTTATGTTAATATTGCTTCGCCAATGGATATTTAACTTCAAAGTTTTGTGAAAACAATTGTGTGAATGTATATAACCTCCGCTGGTGGCCCTCCTATTCGCAACATTCGCCCTAACCATTCATTCCCCTGACAGAACTGAGTGAGAGGGAAACCTATTAAAGGTAGACCAATCAAAAATGTTTTATCTATCACTGATATTCGCACTTGCGAAAAAACGCCACATACCAAAATGTTTGCCAAATAGTTGCCATCTCTATTTGGATGACACAATATTCTGGGTCAATTATTTCTAAATATATTCTTAGTACCATAGGAAGCATATATTGACAGATATACCTGTTATAACGAATGGGATTTAGTCTCTTTGCAGATTCCCAAGATATTTCCTGTCATTGCTCTAGATGGGTAAGAAAGTACCTGCACTTGTTGGTTTGGTGTCAGAATGCCCTTTACCAGTTCTTAAGACAGGCTACTACACAGAAAGTTATATTTTGGGATTGTCCTCAGATAAGAGACCTTATAGGCTGCTTACATACATGGGGAATACTTCCTGCCCGTCGTGCTAGGGTTCCAATTGGCATCCCCAACAGGCTGTATCAAGGTGAAAGGTTCAACGAGCTCTAACACACATACACACCACTCTCTCTGTCTCTCTTCGCTCCATGCTACTTCTTCCTCTCCTTGGTCCCACCCTCATACTCCTGACACCCTCCTCCTGATTGGCTGCAGCCCAACAGCAGCCAATCAGGGTGAAGAAAACTGCCTCAGGCTCTATCATCAGCCCTGCTCTCTCCCTGCTCCCCAAGCCAGTCAGGTCACATGTTCAGAAGGTAATACTGATATACTGTACATATCCAGTAATACCTCTCATTTTTGACTGGACTGAGTATCCAAACACGAACTGTCTATTTCAATACTGGACACCTGGCAACCCTACGTCGTGGCCTCCAGTGAAGCAGTCACTCTCTCCCCATTTTTGCTGTCTGTATTTTCTATTTTGTCAGAAAGAGAGTAAATATATCTGAGTATAAAACACGTTAAAACAACTTTTAAGTAGTAAAGAAAAATGTAATGTAGTTTTCTTGAAGCTGTCATTGTTTATAGCTTGATGTAGTTGGCTTGATGGATTGGGGCCCAGTTATTACGTGAGTTTAATTGTACCGTTTATAAAATGAGTCACGACCCACGCCCTTCAGAGCTATTCATTTTGGGGAATGTTTCACATATTCAATAATACATCTGTTGGTCTGGATTTCTAGCACCAACATGATCACAGCTTGGCAAGGCAGTGTTTCATGATCACTGATGGGTAGCCAGGCATAAGGACATTTGGTTATTGATAACATTTATAAAACGTGGTTTTGTTTCCCCAAAGATGCATGTGTGTTTTTATTTCATTCAAAGGGGGAGGGGGCAGGCAGGCGGTAACGCCAGTGCACATCTTGTTTATATTAAATATGTAAACATATTTTATATTTAAAAGACTATTTTCTACAAGTAAATCCAACTCATTGTGCCATATTCAGCACAGGCCCATTTTTGCGAGACCGGTTTCCTGGGTGCCTTCAATACACCTTAACAAGTCCCTTCATGAACTTGTATTCTATCCAAGAGATGCCACACAAGACAGCCTTTTTTTGCTTGTTTGAACTACCAAGGAGTGCTTCGTTTGCCCCTGAAACTCTTGTCATCTCGTCAATCATGGGGTATATCCTGAAAGACATTACCATTTGTAATCTGATGTTATCTATTTTTTAAGTATATATAATCTCGTCAGGGCATATTCCCCAAGGTGCTTAGGGCTAAGGACATAAATGTTCAGCCATTTTCTTCAAAAGTAAGGGAACAATAATGTTGAACAGAGTTTAGGCTTACTCTATGCAAATCATATGTGTAATGACCAGTTTCCCAACAACAGAGTTCCTTAACCTCAGAATACTGTTAGAACATGGGATAAGACTGATATTAGGTCTTTCAAAATCTGCCCCTAATCACATCCATACCCTGATATCATTGAGCTATTTCTTCTAATCGCCTAAAAGCAATGTAAATAATATAGGACTTAACCTTACACGTTCACTTGTCATACAAAGATATTAATTATGGATCATTAAATATCTGAAATACATTAAAACCTATATTATTGGTTTTTTAGTGATTAAAGTGAAATGTTTGTTTGAACAATATGATAAATAATGTAATAATGACTGTATAAGTATGGGTGCACAATAATGTATATCCATATTGTAACATACCTCAACAATATAAGTTAATATTTCATCACATTAAACCTCAACATTATAAATGAATGCATAATTTGTATTAATGTACCATTAAAATAAATGAATGATGTCCTTCCATCATTTATTTTAATTGTACTTAATAAAATATATATTCATTTATATTGCTGCGGTATATATGGATGATACAATATTGTAACATCACACTTTATACAGTCATTATACATGATATGCCATATAATTAAGTGAAAGGGTAATAAGTGTAAAAATGATACATTTCGCAATGTTATAATAATATTGCATTAGCTTTTATTATAGGCTAAAGCAGTAAAATTCAGGCATTATTGAATACCTGCTCCTTATTTGGTTAAAATTCCGGGCATTATCCACAGTAATGCCCTTAATTTCAGCAGCTTGCAAAATGCAGTTTCAATCTGTTTATTTCCAGCCAATCAGCTTTCAGAACAGCTAGACAGGGCAGGGGATGGTTTGAATTAGAAGGAGCTCTACAGACAGGGGGATTGGTCAAACAGTATCAGCCACGGTTTGACTCCTCCCGTCCCGAGTACTGAGGATTTTTGAGCAGATTCAGTTGAATGGGGGGGAGGAGGGGGTCTGCAAAGAGTAATTGTGTTGTGTTAGAGGTGCAGTGTTGTGTGTGTGTGTGTGTGTGGAGGGTGGGGGGGGGTGTAGAGTGTCTGTGTTTGTGGTAGAGCTGGGGGGAGGAGTGCAAGTTTAGTAAGTGGCTGCATTTTGATTGTGGCTGCAGTGTGTGTTGTTCTGTTGTATGTGTAGCAGCAGTTTGTGTGAGTGTAGAGCTGATATATGTGTGTGTGTGTGTGTGTGTGTGTATAGAGCTACTGTGTGTGCATAGAGCTCCAGTGTGTGTGTGTGTGTGTTGTGTGTGTGTGTGTCAGTAGCAGTGTTTATGGGTGTAGCATGTTGTGTAGCAGCAGAGTTTGTGGTGTAGTAGAGTGCTGTGTTGTAGAGCTGCTTCTGTGTGTGTAGAGGTGCTGTGTAGTTGAGTGTAGGGAGGTGCTGTGTTGTGTGTGCCTAGAGCTCCATGTATGTGTAGAGGCACTGTTGTTGTTGTGGTGTCTGTTTTTGTGTGTGTGTGTGTGTGTGAGCAGCGTTTGTGTGTGCTGCTGTGTGTGGGTGTGTGTGTTGTGTGTGGTGTGTGTTGTGTGGTGTGTGTGTGTGTGTGTTGTGTGTGGTGTGTGTGTGTGTGTGTGTGTGTGTACCACAAGGGACGGCAGTGTTGTTATATATATATCTGCAGTGTAAGAGTATCAGAGTGGTTTCATGTATATAAAAAAATCTATTTAACTATACAAAAGTGTCTATTGTTTATGAAATAGCCTACATTTACCTTAATAGTAATATATCCCCTCAGAACAGGGCATTACTAGCCAATAATCCCTGGCTGGGTTAATTCCCTCGGCTTCGCCTCGGCCTTCACTGCTTCCAGCAAGGGCATTATTGGACAGTAATGACCTGTTCTTCAGGGATTATTACTTAAGTAACGCACATGAAAATCTCCATTATTAGCATTGTATTTATAACGCACGTTAAAGTCTGACCAAGTATTTTTTGGCTGAGCCCCCCCCGTGTTTCGGTCCCTGCGCTTGCGCCCCCACCCCCCCCCCCGAGTGACCTGGCATCAAATGACGCAGAGGTTCACATGACGTAACGTCTCATGACCCCGCAGCGTCATTTGACACGACAACACGGCACGTCACATGAACCTGCGGCGTCATTTGATGCCGCGTTGTCATAGCGACGTGAGCAGAAGCCAGTTGAATCCCGGTAAGAACAGCTTGCAGAGGACTCGCGCGGTCCCCTGGCATTTAATTTAAATGCGTCGGGGAAGAGCGGGGGCCTCTTCAACTGCCTGCCAGAAAATTCCCAGGCCCCCCAGTTTGCACATCGCTGTATTAGAGTATGTGTCTCTAAGACATGAAAATCACAGTTAATAGCACCACTACTTTGAAGGATGGATATTATTTAAGTAATACTCCCCTCAGAACAGGGCATTACTGGCCAATAATGCCCTGGCTGGAAGACTTGAAGGCCTGAGGCGAAGCCGAGGGACTTTAACCCAGCTATTACTATTATAGGCTAAATGTAGGCTTATTTAATAAATGTAGGCTTATTTAATAAATGTAGGCTTATTTAATAAATAATAGACACTTTTGTATAGTTAAATAGATTTTTTTATTAAAATAAAATGGTAAATACATGAAACCACCTCTATATACGCTTACACTGCAGATATCTATATCCAACACAATGCCGGCCCCGCGGGGGGTGTAACACACTACACACACACACACACTACACACTAACACACACACCACACACACACACACACACACACAAACACACACACACACACACACAACAGCACCACCTACACAACACACATCAACACACACACAGCTAGCACCTCTGACATACCGCTAAACTGCTGATGGCACCCATCACACACAAAAACATCACACACAAACCACACACACACACAACTCAGCACACCACCAACACAACTATCAGCCTCTATGCACACAGCAGTTTATCACACACACAACACAAGCACACCAACACACAAAAAATTCAATTAAATAAAAAATAAAAATGAAAAAAAACGGGAGAGAGAGAAAAAAAAGATAAAGAACTCAAAAGGAGCAGAATACAGAAAAATCTTTTCTTTTAAGGTAGAACAGCGATCACGCAAAAAAGCTATTGCTAAAACGAGACAAATCACCACAAAATTCAGCATGTCGAGACACAACCAACACAGCAGCGCGACACACACACACAACTTTTGTTACACCACACCCACACACGACACCACCACACACACACACACACCATTCCTAACGACACACATCCACACGCAAACCACACACACCACCACACACACACACACACACACACACACACACACACACACACACACACACACACACACACACACAACACACACCACCACACAGTGCTCAATAACACAACACACACACACATACAAAAAACAACATAAACGGAAGATGAAATAGCATAAACAAATACACGAACAAAGAAAGAACACACACACACACAACAACAACAACAAAAACAAAAAAGAAAAGACTACACACACAATGAAGGATTGGACAAACACATGTACACAAACAAAACAAAACTGCTGATGACACGACACACACACACCACACACACACCCACACACACAACCAACACACAAACACACACTAGTGCTCTATATACCACAACACACACAACCATCACCACACACGTAGCTCTACACACACAACACATCACGCCACACAACACAATACAGCCCTCTCACACACCACCAAACGGCTGCTAACATAAACAACACACCCAACACACACACATACGGCAGCCACAATCAAAAAATGCAGCCCTTACATAAACATTGCCTCTCCCCCACCCACTCTACACACAACACAGAACACACAGCCCTTAAAAACAAAAAACAAAAAAAATTGAAAAAGCTACGAAACAAAAAAAAGAACAATATACCAATAAGACACAAGAAACAACAAAAAACCACTTTCGAACCTCTATACACAGCACCTCTACACACAACACAGCACCTCTACACACAACACAGCACCTCTACAGACACACACATACTGCTGTCACACACACATGCTACATCCATAAACACTGCTGCTGACACTGACACACACACACACACACACACACACACACACACACACACACACACACACACACACACACACTCTACACACACATACAGCACCTCTACACAGATATACAACAGCAAAGCACACACACACTGCTGCTACACCCATAAACACTGCTACTGACACACTCACACACAAACTGCAGCAACAAACAAACTGCAGGCAGACACTTACTTATTTGCAGACTCTCTCTCTTTCTCCCCCCCCCTCCCCCAATTCAACTGAATCTGCTCAGAAAATCTCAGTCAGCTCGGGAGGGGGAGGAGTCAACCTGTGGCTGATACTTCCTAACCAATCCCCTGCCCTGTCTCAGAGCTGTTACTTCATTCTGACCAATCCCCTGCTCTGTCTCAGCTGTTCTGAAAGGTGATTGGCTGGAAATAAACACATTGAAAACTACACTTTGCAAGCTGCTAAAATTCCGGGCATTACTGATTGAATAATGCCCAAAATTTTAACCAATCAGAGAGCAGGGTTTTCAATAATGCCCGAAATGTTACTGCTTTATCCTATAATTTTGCATATCATTAGCTTCGAGGATCACCATTAATAATAAGAAAAATTATGTCTGGTTCCTATTTCAGGAATATAATGTTATTACTGTAGGTCAAAATCTCAGGATCTACCCCTATATGTGCCAAACCACCGATCTGTGTTAATTCCACAGAAACTCCCTTTCAAATCAATAGGAGTTTCCTTGCTATAGCACCATAATTTGCATTATTGCAGTTTTAATAAATAACCCTCTATCACTTACGCAAACCTTTGGTATCATAACCGTGACCCCATCTATAAGGAGGCCATTGTTTTGTTTCCCAGACACAGGCCTCTGTGTTATTATCCTACTTTTCTAATCAGTTCTGAAAATTAAATACACTTTCCAGTCTCATTATTTCAGAATACCAATAGGGAAGTCTTTAAATAATTACTGAGCCATACATATTTATTTATTTTATTCAGAAGACCTGTAACAGGGACGAGGCAGAGGTAATCACATACCACTATTGGAATATAATTATTCATGTCTGGAGTCAGGGAATGAATAATTCAGCCTGGGTCTTTGGTCTTTAAAATGAGAGACCCTGGTTCAAGTCAGAATGACATCTTTTGAACCTTTCATACAGAAAATTAGGTTGACGGCAGTGTAGGGATTCATTATCTCTGTTAATGTTTCTCTTTACAATATTGTGCACTTGGAGAGTAAAGATATGCAAACTTTCCGAGATTCACTTCAACACTGTTTCGCCCAAACTTTTCAAAACACTCTAAAATAAAAATTCCCGCCTATTCTTTTGGTCAAAAAGTTTTGAAAACCGGAACATTTATATTCAAATATCCGGACCCTTTGAAGCTGCAGTTCATGCAATATCCTGCATGTGTGTTTTTTTTTTAATAAATCAGTTCTCTAGTGAGAAAAAATACTTTTAGCATTTTCTGTTTTAAAAAACAACAACTTTGAAAGACCAATTTTCTTGTATTCTATTTTAACAAGCATGCTTGTTCCTATAGCAACGATTTACATTCCCCATATTTAAAGATGTCGCCAAACTTTGCCGATCAATAGACGGAGAACGAATTGACCGGCAGCTATGCAGTTTTTTAGGTAAGTAGAAATTGCCCACATGAAACTATTGAAGTTAAAAAAAAAAAAAAAAAACCGGGAGCCTGAACTGCAGCTTTAATTAGGACTTTCTTTCTCACAAAAAAAAAACACATTTCAGGCCATGGAATTTAGTTAGTTTTTTACTGGGAGAACTCTGTGTACGTTTTTAAAACTGTGCTAAATTTCCTTTGGCGAAAGAAGGACAAATGTGCATGGTTTGCAAACTTGGTCAAAAAGTCTGTGCATCTCTCTTTGTGAGTGCTATGTGAGAATAAATTATTGTCATGTCATTGTCACCTGTAGTCTATTCAGGTTTCTTTCAGAGTAATGACCACACAATTGTATTTGCAGAATTATTACTCTTTCATTGGGAATTATTATATAGCTGTTCAGCTCTCGGATTAATTACCAGACAAACTCCATAGCTTATTTATCCTCACCTGGATTTTTTTCTGCAGGGCAAGTACATTACTAAGGTCTAGTCTCAAAATGTGATCTGTTTGCACTGTTGCTCTTTACACAAAAATGTAATTCAGTTACAGAAAAGGCCACCTATGACCATATTAATATCTTTGTGTTAATCAACAATAAATAATGGAGGTTTCCAAAATATGCCATCAATTAGGCAAGGTTAGCAAGTCAGGCCTTCAAATCATTTGATAATACCAGTGATTAACGTAGGCATGTCCTGTGCATTTATGATTTTAAAAAGTTTTTTTCATAATGTAATATATATGTGATTGCTTTTGAAACTCATGTCTGGAAATGTATTTCAGCAAATAACAGACTACAAATTTCCGGGTATTTTTTTTTTATCAAATTCTCACTGATGCAAAACTGTGGCAAAACCACTACTTAAAAATGTGGATCATATTTTTCAAAGAAAAATACACTATTGCTTTTCCTTTTGAAAAATAAAGACCTGTTTTCTTTGTATCACCGACTTTGCCAGAGTTCTGCAACCTGGAGACTTTAGTAATTAAAATTATTATAGGCTACAGGTTGTTTGGTAATATATAGGGTGCAATTAATACTACATGTAGCCCCACTCTGGGGACTACTAATTAGTGTAAAGGGTTAACCGCCTTATGGGTCATTCTGGTTGAGATCACTCTGGTGTTGTCCCTCCCCCCATGTGATGTATGATGTCTTGTGACCAGTGATTCACCATAGGGAGATAGAAGGGTATACAGTAATTAACTCCACCCAATCCCAATCCTGCAATAAGCAGCCACCTTACATTCTTGTTTCAACATAGTCACTAATTTCCTCTAGATTGTAAGCTCTCACGAGCAGGGCCCTCATTACCTATTTGTATCTGTTTGTGCTTGTTTGTCCTCACCTATATGTTCATGTTGTTGTAACATACATAACTCTGTACCCCATTGTGCTGCGCTGCGCAATATGTTGGTGGTTCACAAATAAACGATAATAATAATAATAATAATAATAATGTTCTAGAAGTAGGAACCTCAGAGTTCTGCAGAGGGCCTCATCGTGAGTCCTGTAAATATGTTTAAGTGTATAGATAAGTATGTTAAGAGTGTCCTGTCTAGAGATAGGTGAACAAGTCGAAATGTGTTTCCTGGATTTTTCAATTTTTGCAATTCAAAATCCGTTCCGACGTGTAAAATCTGCCGACGGATTGTTATAGTTTCAATCCGTGTGGATTAATCCAAAACCGCCATTGGATACAATCCATTGACGGATTTTAATAATCCAATCTGCGGATTAGATTTTTAATCCATCAGAAGATTTTAGAATCTGTGGAATGATTACCGGTATTAAAAAAAAATCCACAAAAAGGCGAATCGCCATTATTGAGACTGATCCGCTGAAATCCACGGACCAAAGGAACCGGCTGAACCGCAGCGGATCTAAATCCACCCAAAAAATGTGCCCACCTCTAGTCCTGTCCCTGTTTATTGTTTTTCAGTTAAGGAATGTGCCATATTTAGTTAGTGCCTCTTGTAATGGATAATGATTGTTCTCATACTCGGAACAGAGGAAGCATATTTTTAAGAGGAGTTCTCAGAGTAGTACAGTAGCTCCGAAGCATAATCGGATCAGCCCAAATGGAAAGTTAGTAGCAAACTCCCGATCCAATGTGCATGGACAAGGTACAGTATGCAGTACACAGTATCGGGATGCTGATTCCAGAGAGGGTATAGTGTATTCGCAGCAGAGGCCCACTTGAGATGGGTTATTATGAACACTGTGCAGGAGATTTGCAATCTAACCAATACTAACGAAAACAAGCAAATACTGTACCTCCTCAGCATAGGAATGAGAGATACCTGGCGAAGAAGCAGAGTAACTTTATGATTTGCCACCAGTTAATATGTCTAACATGAAGTATGTCTTTGTGTGGTGAGCTTTATCAACGGACGTGTAGAAAGCTATTTTTGTACTACAAAATCTCCTGGCGCCCATCCTTATTCTATATGCATATCCAAGCTCAGCCTGCATCAACCCAGCACCCTGAACAGGTATGAGCAGTTGAGCAATGCCATGTATATAGTCCACCTGATATAATCTCCTTTAGAGCTGAACAAGGAATGTTGCATACAATTCAGGACTAGATTGCATTGATTACAAAAACCTAAATAGGCATTTAAAAAAAAAATGGCTCCCAATAACAATATATATATATATATATATATATATATATAAGAAAACAGAAAAGAAAACAGGCACACACCTAGTGCATTAAAGTATAACAATAGTTTTATGGAACATTAAAAACAGACAAATGCCCACTCACAAGTGTAACGGTATTAAAATGCAGTTATGAGATAGGCCCTCATAAACCAGTGGTAGTGTCCGGGCCAGCAATGGTGTCCTCTCATGCGCGGTCTCCTTCTACCGGTAGTGACGTTCACCCGGTCTGGTGTCCCGCAAAACGGAAGTCCCTCCAGGAAACCGAGCCCTCGCTTGCCTGCTTCTGGCTGCTGCACCACCAAGGGAACCAAAGATGTATCCACTGTTCTGTTCGGCTGAGCCTCTCAAAATCTGCGTTTCTCTCAATCCGCAATGTAGCTCTCAGTGGGAATAGTGCCTCCTCTGCTTTAGCCACGCCCTACGCGTTTCGTCATCTATGATGACTTCTTCAGGGGCTACCCATTGGTTGTAACCCCACAGTATTTATAACAAGGTTCATTTGCATATACAATTAAAAATAATAAAACAATTAGGACATTAATGACACACTTTAAACTAGTCCATTGATTCAATTTCTGGTACTAAAATGATCGCAATGGACAAGTTATGAGGACCACACTATATAGTCCACCTGATATAATCTCCTTTAGAGCTGAACAAGGAATGTTGCATACAATTCAGGACTAGATTGCATTGATTACAAAAACCTAAATAGGCATTAAAAAAAAAAAATGGCTCCCAATAAAAATATATATATATATATATATATAATAATATATGATATATAATATAATATATATATATATAATATATATATATATATATATATATATATATATATATATATATATATATATAATATTTATATATATATACGATTCTGTTTGGAAACGAAATCAGGGCAGCACTCCAGAATTGAACAAACAAGTGTATTGAAAAAAAAAGCACAAAACCAATACACTTGTTTGTTCAATTCTGGAGTGCTGCTGCTGATTTCGTTTCCAAACGTTATCATATTGCTTATTCTTCATTTACAGGATCTGCACCCACTATTATTATGGAGTGCTTTTTGTTCTTTTTCTATGATATAAATATATATATATATTTCTCCAATGTACAGTAGTAGTTTGTTGAAGAAAAATGGATGTAAAACAAATAACAAATACATAGAATAGGAACTATACTGCGTCTCTTAGTGTCTTTTGTTGTGTGTGAACGTATATAATGGATTGGTAACAGTTGCTCACATATTGGTAATGATTTGTAGCACGTTATAGGGTTAGGAACTTTGGCTTTACTGCAATGACGTAGAAGATATGGGCTGAGGTAAGAGGCCCACACGAAGGAGAAGGAAGTATGAAAAGGAGGAGGAAGCAGGGTGGGTGGTGGATTCTGATTTTACTGCTAGCAATTGGAACTGGGAAGTGTTTGATATTTGAAGGTATAGCTCAGCTAGAATTAATTAATCAGTCTACGGCAGCTAGCGAGGCCAACAATTTAAAGTCAAAAGGACCGCACAACAGCATACAGGAGGAACTATAAGAAACAGTGGCAGCAGTGTGGCCAATCCTCTTGGAATACTTAAGGATGTTACAGTGTAGGATTGTAATGGACCTTAAAAAGACTCGCAGGACAGCAATGCATGCCCACAGCAGTAACCAGGTTCAAGAGTGAAGCTTGGCAGCACATGGGAAAGTTGATGGGTGTGGAACAGCTTATACAGCAAGGAGAGAGAGGATGCCGTGGGGTGTCATGCCGAGAGCCAGGAGAGAGCGGGTGGCTGGAAGCATCATGCTCAGAGCAAAACGAGAGGAACTGGGCATGAAGTGATGCTTGTCAGCCCTGGGGAGGCCACATGCAGGCAACATGCTGGACTGAGTAAACGTAATGCAAACATAGTAAGATAAAGCCCCAAGAGAACAAGATTTGGGTAGTAGGCATGGATGATTCAGAGTTACGCTGAAAGCATGATACAGTGTGGACTAGCGTGGCATTCTGATTTTAATGCTAGCAATGTAGACTGGGAAGTATCTGATATTTAAAGGCATAGCTTAGCTTTGATTATTTAAGCAGTCTGTTGCAGTAAGGGAGACTGAAAGCCAGGACTGGAATTGGTATTCCCCCACATGACAAATACAGGTATTGCCTTCCACTTACTGTACTGTGTATTTATTATGGGAATACCATTAATCTCCCTAAATTTATGCCAATTAGTAACAAGCAGCATTGCATAGAAAATTAAAGGTATTGGTCACATGTTTTACTAACGCCATTAAACCATTGTATACAGTGGATTTAAACCATATTTTGTCAGACTTGGCCTCAAGCATACATCTGAAGCCCGGTGTACTACTTTGACTCAAAACATCCAATTATAATTGCCATAATATACATAGGAAAGACAAGGTTAATGTTAGTATGGAGTAGGTGATAAAAAATATATATATATATATATTATATATATGTGTATGTATTAATAGGTTTGAAGCAAGGTATCTCCAGAGCTGAACCCCATTCATTTTTAGCTCCTGGACTCCCTGTTTCCCGAGATGCACACCTTCATAGGTGCTGTTGGTGTCTCTCTGTAGTTTAGATGTCCCAGTCACAGCTTCCTTAGGCCCACGTGACTGGGACATTAAAAATGTTTGTATCTCAGGAAGCAAGGGGTCCCCGGAGCAAAAATTAATGCTGTTTGGCTCCAGAGACCCCGTTCTTCAAACTTATTTTTTTTTAATTGGGACACTTTAAGCCACCATTATGGATTGCTCTTTTTTGGGACAGATTCACCGATATCTCCGGGCCAAAGGAACCGGCAAATCCGAAGTGGATTCAAATCCACTCAAAAATGTCACTCATCTCTAGCCATTAGTTATTTTGGTGAGGGCTGTTTCAGTGGAGTGATCAGTGCAGAAGCCAGATTGTAGAGGATCTAGGAGAGTATAGAGAATTAAACAAGAGAAATATAAGGCGTACAAGTAGTTTAGAGGCAAAAGACAGAAGGGAGATGAGGATCTATTTAGAAAGACAGCTAAGTTCAAGCTTACCATAGAACAACTATCATACTGCAATAAGTACTACTGTATGATTCTTTTTACTATTTAACACAGAAGCAATAAGTAAAATAAGGTGCAGTTGTGATAAGTTAGTTACTCTCAAATTAATAATACACTTATAAACACACACACAAGCGGACACAAAAACATATAGTACATGCCCAGCCACATTTACTTACATAAACAGAACATAGCATATTCAATTATATTAAACAGTCTTACACACATATGCAGACAGACTATATATTTAGAAACAAACACACATACATTGGTGTACAAAACTTGCATACACAAATACAGTTTTGCGCATCTACATATAGTATACTAACAACTATACATTTTACATAGACACATATACTCGTGTATTCACACAGACGCATATAAATACACATGTGCACATCCATGCATACAATACATACTCACCCAAACACATAAACATACATGTATAATGAAATGTACACACACACATACAGATACACAACATATATTGTACCGTGTAAGCTAATAAACATCTCTGTCATGAAGCAAACTGCAGAATCTTTTCTTCCGATAACCTTTCTCTACCCATTCTTGTCCTCTACCTGTTCTTGAATGTATGACAAATTATGACAGGAGGGACTCTACAGAATTAAACTAGCACCATCTATGGTGGCATGCAGAGCCACTATACTGTATGCAAACAACACCAAATTGAGGTCCCATCCCAGTTCACCAGGAGTATTGTATTGTCTAAAGGTTCTTTTGCAATGCACAAAGGATTATAGGTTGAGAAGCTACGTTTTTCTTCACTTCTTGATTGCAAGGATAATATAGAATGCACATTACATACTTATAGGCCAGTGATAGTAAGTTGTTATCACATATACTGTAACAAACCCAAATTTAAAAGATGCATTCCAACTTTATTACAACTATATAAAATTACTGCACACCGTTTGTGGGAAAGTATTTGTTAATTTACAGTGCTGCTACTGTAAGCTGTAGTATATACTTAGTGTGGCAAATGAGAAAGTTGTTTTTTTCTTACTTTGTTCAAGGTCTCAGCAGCCAGATTTTTTTAGTATCAACATATATGAACCTGTTTAGATAACTATGGGGATTGTACGTCCCCCTCAACAAAAAAAAAAACCTCCCTACATTTATCTACATTTCTCCGATTTGGAATTCATTTATACCAAGCTTCTTGAAATCTTTCACTGTACGCTTATTCCAATAATGTACAAATAAATAAATACAATACATAATGAACTGTTTACCTGTCTTGGAGCTTCAGTGTGGATAAACTCACAATATATTTTGTTGACTTTTGAGACAATTTCAGGGTTGGTCTTGGTATTCTTGAGGTCCTCACAGGCCAACCAAAACTCTAGGTTTTCATCACTAAATTCTGATTTCAAGAATGCGCTAAAGGCAGCCAGACCATCTAAAGAGAAACAAAGAATAACCCACATATTTTAAAGATCAATCAGTCAGTCCCATAGTTGTCAATTTACCTGCTGTATTCCAAGGGGAAGCAGACACTATTTACAATTTCCCATAGGATATATCTGTCAGTTTTCTGTGTAAGGAAAAAGATTGGTCATTAATTAAACTGTGATAATAGCATGGATTTGCATCTTAACCTATTTATTAAGCGAGTTTTGCATGTACAAACCATATGCAAACTTTTATTTATGTGATTTGTTTCTTGCCTGTGTCATTACATGTGATATACAAGTTGGGTATGCAAATGAGCAAACTCACAAAATTACATTCACAGGCTATTTATTATTTATTTTTATTTATAATATATAATACATTGAGTGTTACCTCTCCTTGGTACAAAATAATAAGCTGACATTACATTTTACAGTTACAAACATAATTAAAGTAGGAAACAGTGGAAGTCTTGAGAGAACTTAGACAGGAGCCGGTTTTGAGAGACTCCAGAAAAGTGTTCCAGGTATCAACAACCACCCCCCAACCCCCTTCGCGACAGGGCAGAGGAAAAAGCAGAGGGGTGGGTGGGCACACAACAACAACAACAAACTGACTGACACACGAACTGCAACACGAACTGCCTGTCTGAAACACACACACACACTGACTGACACACAAACACAGACTGACAAACACACCCACTGACTGACGCGCACACACAAACACACACACTGACGCGCGCACACAGACTGGCGTGCACACACACACCACTGACTGACGCGCACACACACACACTGACTGACACACACACATACACTGACTGACACACACACACACTGACTGACGCACACACACTGACTGACGCACACACACACTGACTGACGCACACACACACTGACTGACGCGCACACACACTGACTGACGCACACACATACACTGACTGACAAACACACACACTGACACACACACACACACTGACTGACGCACACACACTGACTGACGCACACACACACTGACTGACGCACACACTGACTGACGCGCACACACACTGACTGACACACACACTGACTGATGCACACACACACACACTGACTGACGCACACACACACACAGACTGGCGCGCACACACACACCCACTGACTGACGCGCCCACACACTGACTTATGCGCACACACACACACTGATGCGCACACACAGACTGGTGCGTGCACACACACACACACACACTGAATGACGTGCACACACACACCCACTGACTGACACACACACATACACTGACTGACGCACACATACACACACTGACTGACGCACACACACACTGACTGATGCACACACACACTGACTGACGCACACACACACTGACTGACGCACACACACACTGACACACACACACACACTGACTGACGCACACACACACACACACTGACTAACGCACACACACACACACACTGACTGACACACACACACACACTGGCTGACGCACACACACACTGACTGACGCGCACACACACACACTGACACGCACACACACACACAGGCATGTGCACACAGACACACACAAACACACACACACTGACTGATGCGCACACACAAACACACTGACTGACACACACACATACACTGACTGACACACACACATACACTGACTGACACACACACACCCACCAACACTGACTGACGCACACACACACCCACTGACTGACGCACACACACACACCACAACACACTGACTGATGCGCACACACACACTGACTGACTCGTGCACCACACACCACACACTGACTGACGCGCACATACACACTGACTGACGCACACACACACACCTGACTGATCGCACACACACACTGACTGACGCGCACACACACACACCTGACGCGCACACAACAGGCACGCGCACAAACACACACATCCACTGACTGACACCCACATACACTGACTGACACACACACACACTGACACACCACACACACACCTGACTGATGCACACCACTGACTGACGCGCACACACACACACACACTGACTGACACACACACATACACTGACTGACACACACACATACACTGACTGACACACACACTTACACTGACTGACGCACACACACACTGACTGACGCACACACACACACACACTGACTGACGCGCACACCACACCAACTGACGCGCACACACACACACACACACACTGCATGAAGCTGTAAAGGAGGGGGGGACGGAGCTGGAAAGGGGTTGGGGAACGGTAATTGGGAAGGGGGAGGGAGCGGACCTGTAAAGGAGGGGGGGAGCTGGATTGATGAGAACGGGGGACAAACAGAGAGGGGGTAGACAGGGGAAGAGAGAGAGAGAGAGAGAGAGAGGGGGGAGAGAGAGAGAGAGGGGGGGAGACAGAGGAAGAGAGAGAGATGGGAGAGGGGGGAAGAGAGGGAGGGGAGACAGGGAAAATAGAGAGAGGGGGGAGGGGAGAGGAGAGAGAGGCAGGAACATTACATCCCGGGCAACGCCGGGTCTCTCTGCTAGTATGTATATATATATATATTTATATATATATATATATTAGAGGAGAAAGAGAAGAGAGCGCGCACGCCCCATAACGTAAAAAAGTACATTTAATGATGGGAAAGGAGGGAGAGGGAAGAAATTCACTCACAAGGGTAAATATAAAATGTGCAATTGTGAATAATTATCACCGCCTAACAGGTAGCTCTGCGTCCGAAATCCACACCAGATCCCACTCTGTGGTGTAAACAAACAGCGGACCGCTGAGGAACCTTGAGACACCTAGGATCTTCACATAAGTCCAAATTTCAATAAAAAAACGATTCCCCAGTTGTAATCGGCCGCAAAATGTCCCGCGCTCGATCCGGCCTTATCGTGCGCTTGCGTAATGACGTGATGACATGGTGTCAATGCGTATTGCGTAATGAAGCTCCCTGACGCGTTTCTTCGCACTCGGGTGACTTTCTCAAAGGGGGGATTTTAGTATTATACGATTGTGTATTATATTTTCACTACACTCACCTACTGTATTGTTCTTATAATTTTTTATTAGGTCACTTCAAATTTAACACATTATGTTGGTGCTACTTTATAAGTTTCTTTATATATATATATATATATATATATCTCTATATATACTATATATATATAAAATTATATATTATAAAATATAACATATACTGAGTTAAGTTATGGTGAGTAAAAAAAGTGACAAAAACCCTCCACAGGAAAACAAATATGC
Source organism: Ascaphus truei (assembly GCA_036426205.1). NCBI lineage: Eukaryota > Metazoa > Chordata > Amphibia > Anura > Ascaphidae > Ascaphus > Ascaphus truei. The sequence goes on from WSYH01007580.1 coordinate 20,482, forward strand.
AAATACAACTGTATGCTCATCTGCATGTCTTAGGCAGGTCTGCAACCCCGCCTTTCCCCATTATCACCCAGCATACAGCACTTCCACTGCAGCAAGGGATTCTGGGAAATGACATGCAAATGAGCACACAGTGTCACTTTTTGCCTCAAAAACCATTTTTAACATGGTTCCCTATAGGCTTAAGCTTGCTGCATGGTCACAGCTTTGAGCACAGCCAGGGTTAAGGTGCATACCCAGAAAACCACCCACAGACAGCTGTTTCGACCTTGATGGGTCTCATCAGTGTGGGGTGACCAGGCGGTGGGGGTTGATTTCCTCGCCGAGCCCCTGCTGTATAATCCGGCAGTGGGGGCTCAGATGTTGGATTCACCCTCTATTTGCCGCCGGCTAATCCTGGCGCAGGTGACCAGAGTCGGGGTTCTCCTGGACTATGAGCAGCGAGACTGGGTAAGGGCAGAGGTGCTCGCGTCCCGTATGGGTCTGTGTACTGCCCGCGTCCCTCATTGTTTGATCCGGGAGATTAAAGATGCCATCCACCCGACTCACGCACCTTCATTGAGGGGGTATTGCAGACCGGAGAGCCTTGTCAACCTATCAACTTCAGCTCTCCGGATCTTTGCATGGAACCAAAGCCACGGCAACCGCCTCGGGCTCCTCTCTCCCCCAACCTCAGCAGGTTGGGGGATATGTCCCCGGCATGTTTCCGCGGCATGCCGAGGAAAGTCCTGTATTCTCTAGTGCTCCATATAGTGCACTACCTCGCCCTTGTCACCCGCCCTGATACTATCTGCAGGTGGATATTTCCTGCGAACGAGGGCGAGAGACCACGGTGGAAGGAACTCTATTCAGGTTTGGTTCCCCGTCCCACCGGGGATTTGAGTTGGAGGGTCCTCCACAGTGCACAGAATACAGGAGAGTATTTGGCACATTTCACCGACTTCCCCGCCGCCTGTCCCTTCTGTGGCGAGCGGGAGTCCATGTATCACATTTATTTGAACTGCGCCAGACTGCAGCCCCTCTTATCCACATTGAGGAGCCTTCTCCTGCAGTTCTGGCTGCATTTTTCCCCTCATCTTTTTATTTTTGGTTGCCCAGTGTCCCGAGACAATAAGCCTAGGGATCTCCTAGTCAACCTGCTCTTGGCATTGGCTAAGGTAGTCATTTGTAGAACCAGGAAGCAGTGTTTGGAGGGGGGGGTCCCAACGAACATCGTGGTCATGTTCCGGGCGCTGGTGCACTCCCGTATTCAGGCAGAGTATTCGTACGCCGAGTCCACTGGGACGGTTTCAGAGTTTGCCTCCCAATGGGCGTTAGGCGAGGTGCTCTGCTCGATATCCCCCTTCATGGGTTCTTTTGAATTAACCCTTCTGTTTTAAGTGCACTTTTTACAGTGCACTTGTTGGTTTCATTTATATATTTGTTTGACTGGTTTTTCTTTGTTCTACTTGGCAACAAGTAGAATTGCTGATCAACTGAATTGGCCGGCTTTGCCGGCCAATCAGTTTTTAACCAGATCAAAATAGACCCACTTCTCTCTCTACTCCTCCCCTCTCTGTCATTGGTGCACCTTCCTTTATAATTCCTGTCTGTCCACCTCTTCCTCGCTCTGCATAGTTCCTGTTTCCCTGTGTGTACTTGACCTATGCTGTGCTCCCTCTGTGCTCCTGTGATTACCTGCTACTGAGTTACTTTGGATTTCCCTGGCTTTGACCCCTGCTTACCCTGGACTCTTATCTCTGGTATCCCTTTGAACCCTGCTCCACATACGACTCCGCTGACCTCTGGTTTCCTAGGACCTGGCTTTCCCTCTGACGATTCTACCCTCTGGATCCCCGAACATTGGCAAACGGACACGACTATTCTCACGGACATTCCCCAAGCGTTGCAAGTATACACTAACAACTCTTCCAACAGGCCCAGCAACTCTATACCACACTCCGGGCTGGCTCCCACTACTGTGGGTGTGTAGTATCATACCGTTCCCACCTCAGTACTGGGGTCTAGCTTGGTCTGCGGGCATACAGGCGTTACATTGGGAGATAGGCTAATGGTATACTTAAATTTCCTAAATGGATTTCCATACCAACTATATAGAGTTGATAAGACTAATGCATTAACCTATTGACTGGAACGGTCAGACCGAACAGGACTAAAACCCACAACCACTGTTTTTTTACGCCACAGCTCTAGCAGTGTGAGCTAAACCAGTTGATACCTCACAATGTACGCTGTCTATTAACAACATACCTCCAGGGGATATCTATTTTGTTATTATAACCTTGAAAGCACTTCAAGCACAAAGTAATAATATGTACTGAGGGCTGTGAGTTACTGAGGCCAGGTGAGATTAAATAAAACATATGTTTTCTGACACACACAAGTAAAAACAAGGGACTGTAAAGCACAGCAAATCAAGCAGATGCAGAGAGAAAATACTATAACAATGTGAGCTTATGATTTGATTTAGTACTTCTAATCTTATAAAGGATAAATACAGTGGGAAATATTTGCTAAGCAGTGTTCTACCATAGGCCTCTTTGGTGTCTGAATACATTACAGCCTATTCAAATAAATGGACTGTAAGGTATCTTCCCATGCCAGAAGGTGTCTTATGGCACAAGAATGCTTATCAGATATGCTTCTCTATCCCAGAAGAGGGTAAAGGGCATTTTACAAGTATGAGCACTCAATGAGAAGAACAGGCCAAAACTAAGTATACTGTGAAAGAGTTGCTAGCCATTAGCTGGTTAAGCTCACACTGCTAGAGTTGTCCTGAATAAAATAAGTTGTATAGGTTCAACTTTTGATCCTATTAGGTCTGACACCAAACCCCATCACTCATATGGTGCCTTAGACTTGTCAACCCAATAACACTTTGTGTGACGTTGGAAGCCAGCGGAATGACTCCCTGCAGTTTTAAGAGCTTTATTTATTTAAAAACACCAGTATTTCAATTCAGTGTGTGTTCGGTACTCTAAAAGACCGCCCCTCCGTTTTACCATGAGCCAATGGTATCCCAAATTCACTAGCCAATTCCTGAAGCTCAAATAATAACGTCTCACAAACCCCAGAATCTGCTGGACCAATAAACATATATCATCCAAATAATGAAAAACCTTTTTCAACCTTGTCTTCTCATGCAAAACCCACTCCAAAAATGGAGCTTAAAAATATTTACAAGACACCACACCCCATTGGTAAACACAAATACACATAATAACTACCCTCTAATTCACAACTTAACCTAACAAATGAAGACACACTAGGCTAACAGATTACATCTAAATGCATATTCAATATCTGTTTTTCTATAAGATCCCTTCCAAAACTTCGCACCCAATCCATAGCTTTTCAAACTATGGGGCCTATGCACTAAGCTCCGATAGAAAAAATTGCCAGGGTTTTTAAATCGCCATTTTTGACAGAGTTGCTATCACGGTATGCAGAAAGCCCCGAATACCAGTGATAGCAACATTTGCAAAAATGGCGAGTAGCCTGCGGGGTGAATATCGCCTCTCTGAAAAGGTCTCACTAGGCGAGTTCTTTCTTCTGCAGAGAGAGAGAGAGAGACATTTTAAATTTACATTTTATTACCAGTGTATGTGAGCAGAGGACCTCCGGAGCAGAACCGCATTGATTTCAGGTCCGGGGAACCCCTTCCAGAGATACAGGCCCCGTTATGGGGTGTATGGTGTCGCCTATGCATTTGATTTCAACGTCACGTGATGCGGGACATTTCAATGCATAGGAGATACCGGCACCACATAACGAGGCCTGTATCCCGGGAAGCAGGGGATCCCCGGACTTCAAATCACTGCTATGGTGATAAAGGGGGTAGGAGCCTTTAGATTGTATTATTTATTGTATTCTTTCTGGGAACGGAGGACATGGCCTGCATTATCCTGATGAGGATGCCCTTCATAATGGCAGGGGTAAGTAGAACGTTTTTTATTAAATTTATTTATGCCGCCTGGCTAATGTTTGATTTAATAATGGGCAAATGAGCTATTATATATATCTGATAATAGTTATTTTGCCCATTACTGTACTGTATGTGTTTGGTGGTTTGGGGGGGGAGGTGTATTTATTGAAATGTAAGCCAATTTTTTTTTTTTACAACAGGATTGGTACCGCAGGCCAGCGGGGATCCACCGGGACCACCCGAGAACCCCCGGGACACCCACGAGGACCAACTGAGGACCCCCGGACACCAATGGGAACCACCTGAGGGCCCTCAGACACCCGTGCGAACCACCCAAAGGCCCCCAGTCACCCGTGGGGACCACCATGGTACCCCGTTGGGGCCCACAGGGACCACCTTGAGGCCTACGGAAACCCCCGGGAACACACACTGGCCTCTGGTATCAATCCTGTGTATAAAAAAAATAAATTATGTATGGTTTTATGTGGGGGCAAAGGGGGTGGGTTGTGTATTGGTTGGTAGTACATATTGTAATGTTTATTGGGGGCAGAGGGGTGAATGAAGAGCCAAGTACCCACTTCACTCACCCCCTCTGCCCCCAATAAAGCTTCTATTTTTCCTTAACCCCTTCATTGCATTAGCGGTTAGCCGCTAAGGTAATGAAGTTGACTGTAAATGCATTTTTATAGCATCGGATTGATGCCGGGGGTCTCCGGTGCTGGAATTAATGGATATCAGCTCCGGAGACTCCCGGCATCAATCCGATGCAGGAAAAATGCATTTTTTTCCTAAGTCCTGTCTCACCGCTTATCGGCAGCTTCTCACCACCCTCTTGCCAACTTTTCCTGGCGAGACGATTATGAGAGGAAATCTCAATTTTAGAGCGGCGATTAGCCTTGATAAGCTAATCAGGGCTACTAGAGTCTGAAAAGCTGGCGATAATCGGCTTATCGCCACGCGTTTGGCGATTTTTTTTTTCCGCCCGAAAAGCTTTTATCGCCAACTTATCAGGACTTACTGAATAGCAGTAGGCTTTTTTGGCGATAAGGTGGCGATAAGTGACTTATCGGAGCTTTGTGCATAGGCCCCTATGTATATTTAACCGTGCACAACTCTCTTTCAATATCATAATATATTAAATCTCCCCGAGGGAAAGAAAAATAATGTATCAACCTTAATGCCCCTATTTTTGTCTTTGGAACTACCCCTAATGGGGAAACCCTCAAATTAGATAACAAAGAGGGAACCCCCGCAACTGTCTAAATGTAAATGTGTCGGTGCTCCCTAGGTAAGTGCATATAACAACAGACCGGAGAGAAAGAACCTAGTAAGGGCACTCTAAACACATAGGTGGTATGGTGAACACTTTAAAACATTCACTTTATTCAAATAATTTTAAAATAATGGGTGATGAAATAAGAATTAAATGTTATGATCCTTCATATGAACACTGAATGTGGTGTTTTGGATCAATGAATGCTGACTGCAAATATCCTCTATTAATGTATGTTGCAGTTTGGACCACTGAGTATGGTGAGTCACTGTCCAGATGAACCAAAGCACCCTATATGTCGCTTCTGTAACAGTATGTGCAGTATACACAATCCCTAATATGCAGAATATACAGCACTCTAGCATACAAAAGGAACCCTAGTCAGGTCTGCCAAAAAACAGTGAGGTAGTGTGACTGGCTGAATGAGTGGGATCCTGGCTAATAATATAGCTAGTACAGAGCTAGGAATACTGTAGATAGATGATAGAATATAGGGTTTGTATATAATCAGCTCAATATCACTGGCTATGAATATAACCCTAGGAGTCTAGGGAGCAAAGCAATAAGTCCCTAACCACAATGTGGGTTGTGAGTAGCATCACTGTTATTTCCATCACATTGCCCCCATCCCCATCCCTGCTTATCATTACACATTGGTTCTAATTGAATGACATTGCCTTTCCTTTATCTTGTTTATATATTTATTATTTGACCCTGTGCTCCCCCATTATTTCCACCAACTTCCGTGAGGATCCTGGAAAGATCCTATATTGGGTTGAGCAGCGTATACTGGACCATAGTGCACTATATATATATATATATATATATAATATATATATATATATATATATATATATATATTATATATATATGTGGTGTGCCTTGAGGGTTCATTAATACGGTAATATACCCCGGTTTAGCGAGAGCGCCTTAGTTTTTTCCTTCACTCAAACAAAGACTGCTGTCCCATTGGTTGCGTTGTGTATGTCCCACTGCAGCAGTCCTTCGGTTGGCAGTAATGGGCTACTGTACATCTGTACAAACCATTATTAAAGGAACAAATACAACAATATTCCGGCTGTGTACAGTATTTACAGCAATACCAGCATATCAAATAAACCATTTGATCATTATTGTTTTTAACCCAACTGATTGGTGAAGAATGGTACTTGTATAAAATAGTGCAAGTACTATAATCTTCCCGACTGCAAAACGTGGGCAAAATCAATGTAAAAGAATTGCACCAAATTTATCAAAGGGAAATCTGCAAAGGGGCAACTAACAGTTAGTTATTTATTTGAAAACTAAATGAAACAGATAAAGTCAAATTGCAACCCATAAATCATTAGCAGCATATTTTGATAAGTCATTATTCAGTGTTCTGCATTTGGAGCACTTTTTATTTTCTTTGTATGGTGTGCATCTGAATTTTTCCAGTTTTATTCCTGTTTTGCAGACATAACAGAACTGATCCTTCAAGTCTGTAGGGCTTATGCACAAATTATGTTTAGAAAAAAAAAAAGATTGTGCTCCTCATTTTCAATGCTAAAAAAGCAATACTAACCTTCGAAAAGTGTGTGGGGAAAAGGACTTCTGGCTTCTGGGGCTCATATCCCTACATATCTCGTTAGCAGTGCAGCGCCTCCATCTGCCGTAGGCTCCAGGAACTAAAGGTGATCTCCCACGGTAGAACTTATTACCTCCCCCCCCAAGTAAGGTCACGCACTAGGCAGGAAGTATAACAACAGGAACGGTTTATTATCTTTCTATACAACAGTAAAAAGCGGTTCTGCCCAATGCAGTAACTCTCAGCTACCACTGAAGGATGCTCCCTGGACAGTCACTACAGGCCAAGGGCACCCACAGTTGTCCTAGCTCTTCCCTGCCTCCCTAGCAGAGGCAGACGTATGGTCCACACTCACTCTCCCACGGAGGGAAGAGGACTAGAGGCCCAATATAAATGCGTGACCGGCCTTCCTCAAGTGGGGAAAGGCACTCTTGAATTTAGGGCGGCCCTGCACTTAAGTACTGCCAGAGTTGGCCACCAGGTCTGGCTCCTAATTGGTCATGCCAAAGCTTGATGTCACACACTCCATGTCACTCAAATGCAGCTCATCGGAGGGGAGAACCCCATATCAATACTGGGAACCTGATTGTACCAGGTTTACTGCCAGCCCAAGGGCAGAATAGTAGCCATCGTGACCTGGCTACAGTGTGTATTTAAAAAAATGAATAACTAGTATTTGTAATTATAAAATGTTAGTGTAATACTATTTACAATAGCAACACTGTAAAAATAAGTGTCTCTGCTTCAATTTTGCACAAAAAAGTCATATGGACGCTTAGCACCCAGGCCCCTATTTGTTCATAGGACATTAATAATTTGAATCCTTTTCTCAATACAGATGCAGCATACTGTAATTTTGATATGGTCACCGCCTTAAAAATAGCTAACAAAGATTATGTGTGGGCTTAGGGAAAAACAGAATATGTAATTTCTATGTTAACAGAGGTAGCATGATAAATTGAGGAATACATATTTTACAAAGAGAGAAGAAGTGGAGCAGGTGTAACTAAGCAGCATGTGGCTATATGAATGCAAATGACAAGGTACTCAGCATCCAGTGAAACCGTGTGCTGCATAAAGATTCTGAAGCATTTTGCGCTCCTTTAAAATTACAGATTGAACATAAAGAACAACAATGTAAAAATAAAAATCAACGCTTTTTTAAAAGCAGGGAAGCAGGTATTAGAACATTGCCGTTTCAACAGTTGCTTATTACAAATAAATATAACAACTCCATAGATTTATCATATTCAAAACACCTGTTGCATAGGCAAAAATAACTGCGCAAGTTTTACAATTAAGTTAGATAAATACAAGGTCAGTTTCACGTGTGCAAAAGAGTAATATCTTTCTTATTTTTCTATCTATATTGTTCTAAACCATTTTTATGGTGCCAGTTCTTGGATGTGTATGATTGTCACTTGAACTGCTATTTCTACAAGATCAAGGCTCAGGGTGGACACCAGAACTACCTCTGATTTGTACCACTTTTGCCTTTACAGTATACATAGGAGTTCATTCATAAAGCTGAGATAGTGCCGATTCCACTAACACACGGATCTCCCATTGGCATACTTTTTGCATGACCTGGGCAGGCCTTACAGCCGTCTCCCACCCTGAACGAAATAAAAACACAATGCTTCTTTGAGGAAGCAAGGCCAAAGCTTTATTAAATTATATGAACAACCAGATGACTTTGCTGGTGCCCATCAGTAATCTTGAGCCTAGAGCATTGCCACAACTTGTGATTCCCACTGTTGATAGAAATCCAGATCAGTAGATGTATTATTGATAATGAAAGCACTTCCCAAACCGAATAGCCCTGTAAGACGTGGCCCACAGTATACCAACTGACAAATAGAACTCACCAAGAAATTGAGCCCAAGCTAGGCCAGCCAACTCTGTCAAGCTGTGACAAATTACACAAGAGAAGAATATTACAAACATTATTATTTTCTTCTTAAATTCCTGTTACTTTATTTGACATTTTTTTACATTCATTTATACAAGGACTTTCACATGAACTATTTATCCCAAGGATATTACAAATAATTGAGGTTAGAGGAAAGGATATTTCACCAGCAGCAAAGGAAAGGGTTGTGATAGCTGATACATAAATATCTTTAGGGAAAGGTTAGGCATCTTATTTTTAGAAAGGAAAGTTATACAGGAATATACCAATAAGTAAACATAGCAAGGATGTTAATGTAGGGAGAAATCTGATTCCCATTACTGGAGTCAGGAAGGAATTGTCCCCTTGAGAGAATGGCTAATGTTTACTGGGGGTTATTGTTTGCCTTGCTCGGATCAATATAAATACAAATTTAGGAGGAGTATCTTAGTATATGTCCATGAAGTTCCTAAATTTTATATAGGTGGAACTTGATGGCATATGGTTTTTTTCGAACTCAAGTCAAATGTAGCTATGTAACTATATGTTATTATTCATATATATGGGTTTTATTTTCATGGAAAGGTAGACAACAAAAAGGGGAGGGGCTGCTTCAGTGGACAGTAACAAGGTAAGAGGTCTTTTCGGTGTCTTCCTTGAGGACACTCATCCAATGAAACCTAATCCTTAGCTTCTTTTAGTGAACTGGTGGTGAGAGTGGATAGGGATGCCTGGTCATAGTGCAGCAATTAAGTGCAGGTGCTTTCTTTCTGTCTGAATTTAAAGTGGTGTGCAAAAACTGTTCAAATGCAGAAAACTACTGATTTTATGTGGGGTGTGTATGACCAGTGAGTGGGGTAGGCCTCTGGCATGTGTAATTATATTTAAATAGTGTGGGCCTGGGTTTTAGGGAGGGGGGACCACTTACATGCAGAAGAATCATGAAGGAAAAGGATTGGAGGGATGGCAGAGGAGAAGAATGAGATCAAGGTGGTCTTTCAGATGGATGGGGTGGAGCCTTGAATATCATGGTTACAGAGTTTTCCACAGGAATTTGTGGGGAGGTCAATTAGAATACAACAGGAGCAGAATGTAATTAACTCGGCAGGTAAAGAAATTATAGGGGTTGAGAAACAGACAAGCAGGTTTTGTTAAAATTAAGGAGTTTTTTGGGGGTAATTGGGGTTGGGTTCGGGTCAGGATAATATGCAGGAGAAAAGCAGTAGCAAAGGAAACATTTTAAAGAAGTGAGTGTAAGGGGGATCAGGTCATGTGTGGGAGGAGCTGAGTGGGTATGATCACTGAGGCCTAGGTCCAGGGGGTTAGTTTAAAAACTAATACTGTGGAGGAAGTAGGTATGCATTGGAATGAAATACGGACTTGTCACAGTTTGGGATTATGTATGATGCTTAAATGTATGTGGAAGTTTTTTAGGTATACATTTGTTGGTGGCAGTGAAGGGGAAATATGTAAGGGGAGTATGTGGAGTTAGTAACATTAAAACCATGTTTAAAGGAAGAGGGTAAGGTGGGGGAAAAAAGAGGTAGGAAGGTGCTGGAGAGAGAAGGTTCCACAATATCATTTGTCAATTGGCTTGAGGCATTTGTCATTTTGGCCAGTGTAATTGGGTAGAGGTACACTCAGCTTGTCGTGCTTTATTCAAATGTGTGGATATGGCTGGTCAACGTGTGGCAATGGGGGACGTAGAGTAGTTTGCTGGAAATATGATGAGGGTTTCTGTGGAAATTAGCGATACACAAGCATATGATTATGACTGCAAGGACATGGGTCCTGGATTCTTCACTTAGTGACTCAGGATCTATTCCTTTAAGGGGCAGTTGGGTGTCAACCAGCACGAGGGAGCTGGGGATTTTGAAGGTGATGTGTGCTGAGCATTCAATGAGGGACAATGTGGTTGTGGTAATGGGATGTAAATTTAGGCATGAATTTGTATGTGCAGTGGAGGTCACGCAGTGCAAGGTATTACAGGAGAGGTAGGGGAATGGGTGTAAGAGATTATGGTAGGGATATGGAAAAAAAGGAAAGATTCCAGTTGATTTAGGCAAGATGGAGAATAGTTATGCCATTACCCTAATGTTAGAACAGCAGATCTTGAGAAGAAACAATTCAGGGAGGGATTTTGGATCCCCTTTTTGGGAAAAGGAGGGTCGTGAGTATAAGAGGAATTTGCTATTCTTATATGTGCACATACTAAATGGTATGACTAAGGTTAAATAGAAATGAGGTATGATAGGTTGGTGCCTCGGCTGGCTAAGTGAGGTTTAACAGACCAGAGAGAAAGAACCTGTAAGGGCACTCTAAACATAGGTTTTGGTTAACACTTAAAACATTCCACTTTATTCACATAATTTTAAATAATGGGTGATAAAATAAGAATTAAACGTTTGATCCTTCATATGAACACTGAATGTGGTGTTCTGGACAATGAATGCTGACTGCAAAATCCTCTATTAATGTATTGCAGTTGGACCACGAGTATGGTAAGCCACTGTCCAGATGAAGACACTCTAAATGTCAAGCTGTAACAGTATGTGCCAGTATAACAATACCTAATACGCAGAATATACAGCACTCTAGCATACAAAGAAACCCTAGCCAGGTCTGCCAAAAAAACAGTGGGTAGTGTGACTGGCTGATGAATGGGATCCTGGCTAATAATATAGTAGGTACAAAGCTAGGAATACTGTAGATAGATGATAGAATATAGGGTTTGTATATAATCAGCTCAAATCACTGCCTATGAAATAGCCCTAGGGGAAGTGATTATGAGTCTAGGGAGCAAAGCAATAAGTCCCTAACCACAATGTGGGGTATAACAACTAGGCTCACATACATGGTAACAACGGTAGGGCGACTCAGATCAGGTAGGTAAAAGTCTGTTCAGCGTCTCTCAGGTACGTATGGGTGTGGTGTGTAGATAATCAATCTATCTATAAGGTGGTAAACAGTACTGACCCAACACCAACTCTGTTGTCAGAGTTGATCTCTAAAGGATCAGTACTCAGTGAGAGGTAGGAGATAATACATGGTAATGCTGAATAATAACACTATAAATGCCGTGTGACAGCAGGGAGAAGGGTATCTTGGTTCGTGTGGCTCCCTATAGATCATCCGCTCACAGGGAGCACCTAATTTGAAAAATAGCGCGCTGCAGATGTTGACGAACACTGCCGCAGCTGACTCATGTGTGTGAGAGTCCTGCGCGTGCACCCATCTGCCGACGCGCGCGTTTCGCGTAGCCGCTTCCTCAAGGCAGTACAAGGGGGCTATTTATCTCCTACCTCTCACTGAGTACTGATCCTTTAGAGATCAACTCTGACAACAGAGTTGGTGTTGGGTCAGTACTGTTACCACCCTTACAGATAGATTGATTATCAACCAAACACCTACAGGACTAGAGAGACGCGAACAGACTTTATAACTACCTGATCTGAGTCAGCCCTACCGTTGTTATAGATGGGACGCGAGTATGGTAT
>WSYH01007581.1:0-32629 GCA_036426205.1 Ascaphus truei
CCCCCCCCCCCCCCCCCCCCCCCCCCGCTGCTCCCTCACCCCTTTCTTCTCCCCTACACCAGGTCCATAACTACACATTGTAGGCCCTTATCTCCTTCCCTCCCCCACACACCCCTACTCCCCCAGGCCTGTATCTTGTTCTCCCCACCTCTAGGATACCCAGTGCGAAGGGGGGGGAGGGTTAACGGAGGAATAAAGGTGCGGAGGGGTAAATGGAGCAAATAAGAAGGAGTCCTGCCCCTTTAAAGCAAAAGTTCAAGCAATATCCTACATGTGTTTTTTTTTTTTTTAAATAAATCATTTCTGTACTATGAGAAAGTACTTGTAGCAAAAAATTATTTAAAAAAGTTTTAAAGACATTTTTAATGTTTCTAATGTAGGAAGCATTTGCAAAGTGACAGTCCCTTCCCCTTCTGATAGGCTCTGGCTCTTCAGACCCGCCCTCTCTCTAGCAGTGCACCAATTGTATCTAGTAACTGCCCAGTCAATCATATTCTAGGAACTACAATTCCCACAATGCTTTGCAAGAACTGACTTAAAGACTTAAATAACCCGGAGCAAACGATTGATTACAGGAGAACGGATCGATCTGCAGCTTAGCTAATCACTTGTCAGTGTGCAGATTGTATTGATGCACATATTGAATGGGGAAAAATATATATATTTAAAAATAAAAACGTCAGCTTCAACTGCAGCTTTAAATTTTCCTGGACCCAAACATTTCTGTTGATGGCCCTGCTCGTGGCTAATACATTTTTTAATGGCGATTGCTCCCGCTGGTGCTATGTGTGTCCCGCTGCAACACACCAGCAGTAATGTCTGCTACATCTACACGTAAATTAGTAACAGATGTTATTTTCCCTGAGTTTAACGCATATTCACAAAGATAATGTTATGCAAACACAATGACCATTGTTTAACTCATTAGTGTAACGGTGCTTCGCCAACCTGCTGGGAGATTCTGCCATTACTACTTATGTGGTGCATGATACCTGCTGGTAACAGGAGGGCTGAGCTGTCCACCGGTGGTAGTGGGGACACAGGATCAGGTTTTTGGGGTACATTACCCACGTGGTTCTCTAGGAGTGCAGCGCCTCCATCTGCCGGAGGCTCCAGATAGGTGGAGATGATCTCCTACAGTAGAACTATCACCTCTCCCTCCAGTAAGATCACACACTAGGCGGGAGTATAACAACAGGAATGGTTTATTCTCTCTCTTGGTGCAGCACAGTACACGGCAGGGTTCAGCCCAATGCAGCAACTCTCAGCTACTCACTAAAGGATGTGTCCCTGTACCTTCACTACAGGCCAAGGGCACCCGCAGCAGTCCTAGCGCTTCTCTGCCCCTCTAGCAGGGACAGGGGTATGGTACACACTCACTCTCCCCCGAGGTGAAGAGGACCAGAGAAGGCCCAATAGTCAGGCTCTTGGCTGTGTGACCTGCCACTCTCAAGTAGGTAGAAGCACTACTAAATTAGGGTGGCACTGCCCTTAAGTACAGCTAGGAGGAGGGCACCAGTACTGTTCCATGATTGGACAAGCTCAGGCCGTATTTCACCGCCTCCCACTGTCACTCAAGTGCAGCTCCAGTGAGTGGGGAAAACCCATATTGACTACTATTGCCTGATTATAGCAGGATGTACTGCCATGAGTAGGGCAGGTTAGTAGCAAAGGTGGCATGGCTACATCCTCCCTCTGATGAAATCCCAACGACCCCGCTTGGGCCTTAAATTTTCGAGTACCATCCTTAAAGGTAACCTGGAACATAACAGCATAACATTCACATAATTATTATCACATTCATTATACATGATACATTCTCTGTGAATACAGTCATTACAGGTTTGCTGAAATCATTAGCAGCTTTATTTGACGATAGCCATAAGTTGGCCATCTTACAGAATTTAGGTTCCTCCCAACATGGAGAACCTCACTAATAGTGCTCAGGGTCCGGTTTCCTGACTAGTGCCCCAGTACTGTTGGGCACTGTAACTGAAAATACCATCTTAGGGTATCCCTCTGCATTTAAAGGTCCCGATCACGTGACCGCAGAATGTAAACAAAGCAGAGGGATACCGGCACCCCCTAAAGGGGACTATATCTCAGGAAGCAGGGGGTCCCCGGACCTGAAACCAAAGCGGTTCAGCTCCGGAGACCCTAGGCACATCTACACTATGAGTAAAACACACATATCAATAAAGACTCGTTCCTTACTTTTGCGGCTATGTGCTATGGTAGCGAAGCAGCATGAATATTTTTTTAATAATACTGTACAGTGAGCAGGGGGGTCCCTGAGCTGAACCGCATTGCTTTGTGGACCAGGGACCCCCTGGTTCCCAAGTTACAGGCCCCGGTATGTGTGATCGGGTGGGCAGTGTCGCCGCCATGTTTATAGCATCCCATACGCTACGTGCCCGCAATAAACATGGCGTCGACACTGTAACCGATGCCCCAAACCGGGGCCTATAACTCGGGAAGCAGGGCACAATATTATTAAAATACATAAATGCTGCTTCATTACCATAGCGGATAGCCGCTAAGGCAATGAAGGGGTTAACGCATAATAGTATGTTTATTGGGGACAATTGCCCCCAATAAACATAACAATACACAACATACAATACAGTAATGGGCAACATTACTATTATCCACAAATGGATAATAGTGCAGTTGTCCATTTAAAATACATACAGAACAATAAATACATTAAATACATGTAGCACTCACCAATGTCCGGCTGCCACGATGAAGGCCATCCTCATCTTCATCCTGCTAATGCCCCATCCGCTTCTGCAAAACAGACACAAGAATGAAAACATCCAATGTAATGTCCCCTAACCCCTTAATCACCATAGCGGTTATTAACCGCTACAGTCATTAAGCGGTTAACCCACCATCACCCACATACGCTACCCCACTACCCCCCCACCCCCTGAGGCCTAACCACCCTCACCCACTACCCACAAGGGAGGCCTACCCACATACCCTTGTGGCCAATACCCCTTCCCCCACCCCAACACATACAGTACAATAATGTGCCAAATAACTATTATCCACATAGGGATAATACATTATTTGGCCATTATTAAACACATTAAATACCATAGTAAAATAAAGAAAATTCTACTAACCTCATCAATAAGAAGGCCCCGTCGCTAGCATCATCCTTGTGGTCCGTTGCCAAAATAATACATAGCCAATACATTGCAATGACATTCACATATCAATGAACCCCTTCATCACCTTATAGAATATTAACCGCAAAGGTAATGAAGGGGTTAAGCCATCCTGGCCACATACCCACCCTTCACACATTCCTTCGTACAGTGGCTTCATCATGAAAAAATAAAATAAAAATAAAAGAAACATGGTTGTTTAGGGCTTGCGGGGGTGTAGCGGGAGGGGTTAACCCCTTCATGACCGTAGCGGTATTAACTGCTACGGCTGTGAAGGGGTTAAGTGTACCCGCAACCCCCCCGCAAGTCCTAAACTCACACCAAGGGCCAAATACCCCCTTCACCCACCCCCGCTACCCACAATAAAGCGGACACGGTGGGTTAACCCCTTCATTGCATTAGCGGCTATCAGCTATGGCAATGAAGCAGCATTTCTGTATTTTTAATAATATTGTGCAAGAGCAGGGGGTCCCTTGAGCTTTGATTTCTGGCTCAGGTAACCCCCTGCTCACTGTACAATATTATTAAAAATACAGTCATGCTGCTTCGTTACCATAGCACATAGCCGCAAAGGTAAGGAACGAGTGTTTATTTATATATGTGTTTTATTCATACTGTAGATGTGCAGAGGGTCTCCGGAGCTGAACGGCTGTGGTTTTAGGTCCGGGGACCCCCTGCTTCCCGAGATACAGCCCTCTTTAGGGGGTGCCTCCCTGCTTAGTTTACATGCCGCGGTCAAGTGATCGGGACCTTAAATGCAGAGGGATACCGGCACCTCATAAATGGGGCTGTATCTCGGGAAGTAGGGGGTCCCCAGACCTGAAACCAACGCGGTTCAGCTCCGGAGACCCCCTGCACATCTACACTATGAATAAAAATGTATTTTAAATAATTTTTCATGTGCCGATGTTTGCGCAGAGAGAGCAGCGGTTCTCTTTCTGCTGCAAACACATCTCGCCCCAGCCGGCCTATAGTATCATTGATGTGCATATACAGTACTGTATGTGTATGTTATGGGTTAAAGTTGTTGTTGTTATACAGTATTCATGAATTTCTCGGCTTCAAAGACAACAGCTCGCAAACGCCCCCATGCGTTTTTACACGGCATTGCAGTATTGCAGCCAGCGGGAATAAAATGCTTAAATCACGGGCGCGAAATAACGCAATACACCCCGGGAGATAACGACACTAAACCGCACATCACCGGGATATTCCGAAATTCGCGGAACTAGCCAAGTTAGAATAAAGTTGGTCGCCACTGTATGTTTCTTAGGGCGGACAGCTGTCATCCTAAAGTGGTCATTAAAGGAATCCCCAAAGGCCAATTCCTCAGATTGAGGAGAAACTGCTCCACCGAATAGGGTTTGTCTGTCAGTCTGGGGAGTTGGCCAGGCATTTTCAGCAGAGAGGTTATTATGGCCCTAAGTTACAGCAAACATTAGAGGAAGTTAGAACACTGGACAGGCAGTCCCTACTCCCATCACATGAATTTATGCCCCGGAAGGGAAGCTATACCGGGAAGAAAAACGAGCACCTAAAATTAAAAAATTGAATATTACAACTAATTCTAAAGAGCGAATTTTAGGTAAGGACAACAAACAGAAGGACATCACTCAAGATGATACACTTTTAATGATCACACAATATAATAAATGTAGTAGATAAAGTACAAAAAATTATAAATAAACTTTGGGACATCTTAAAAATGGACCATAGTTTAAACAAATGTGTCAAACAAGGGCTGCGTTTTGTACAGTATATAGAAAGGCTAAAACTATTGCTTCTTATGTCTCCCCCAGTTATGTAGCCTCTCCTTTGGTGAGAATTACTAATAGATTTTGTACAAAGGGTTCCTTCAGATGCGGAGGTTGTGGCATATGTCGTTACATGCTACCTTCTTCCCAATTCTCAGGTTCCCATTCGACTAAGTCATTCCCCATTACATCCTCTATCAACTGCAACACACAATATGTTATATATTTGTTAACATGTCGTTGTGGGGCAAATTATGTAGGGAGAACAACACGAGCCCTAAAAGTGAGGATCATGGGACACCTTAGATTGATTAAAAAACAGGATTGTTCTCACCCGGTGTCCAAACACTTCACTGAATGTAAGGAAGGGGGGATTAAAGGAATGACTATTAAAGGGATCGAGAAAGTGATCTCACAGGAAAGGGGAGGAGATAGGCTCAATTTGTTGGACCGCAGGGAAGCTTATTGGATTTTTATGCTTAAGACACGTGCTCCCTGCGGTCTTAACATTGAATGGAATCTCAGTCATTTTTTGAGACATTAAGTCATTTTTTGAGACATTAAGTTTTGTGAAAGTTTTTTCAAAGTTTTGTTAAATCTTAAATATACAATAAATGCTGGGTGTGTTTACATACACTGAGCATTTCCTCAATAAGAGCAAGAGAGATATGTAGGGGGAACGTTGTTCCTTTAGTTATCATCTTCTATGGTGGTCATCATCTTGCATCTTTTATCTAGGTACCCTGATCTGCTTTTTGGTCTAAGGATGGTTATCTTGTTGTGAAGGAGGGGATGAATGGATGTTAACAATTCAATGTAGAATGGGTTTGATATGTATTTTATTTTTTCCCAGGAGGATTCTTTCCCTCCCTCCCCCCCCCTCCTTTCCTCCCCTGTTCCTTCTATTTCATCCTATTCCCTCTCCCATTTGCCCTCCCCTTTTTTGTCTCACCCCCTGGTGTTATGTTTCTGAGTGTTACTGAATAAATAGACTTTTATTTTTTCCACCACCTGGCTCCCTGGCAGTGCACTGTTTTTTGCTCTCTTCTTCTTTCGCTGGACTAATCTCTACAGATTGCATGCCTTTTGGATGAACCATGCAGGATATTTGAGGACAGATGGAGTGGGTAAGATTTATTGTATTATTGATGTTGTGATTGTCCATGGAGGAGTACCGTCATTAGCACCGGCATGTCTCCAATGAGGTCAGATGAGGGTGCTTATTGGCATCCTTGATTGTTATCTTCAGGAGACGGGTGTTTTGGTGACTCACATATCACACTTTATCGTTATACCCACTCCTTTATTTACTCTGTCCTCTAGTCCTGATTAATTAGTATGGACATTTATGTTTAAAGTTCCACCAGCTCTGGAGCACCCATTTCTCCATATACCACTATGGCGGTGAACCACTTAGTTGCCATAGATTTCTCAATCAATGTTTTATACAGTTCGAATTGATGCCCTTCATTGATAAAGCGCCACTGGCGAGAAACGCGTTAGAGGTTTCTCTTTTAATTAGGCATGACGCCTCAATAAATCTTTTGTTATTTTCTATTTATGGCCTCCAGTTCTCTTTTTCTTTCAGCAGTGCTCCCTGCCTTTCTTGTTTTTTGTCTACTAACCACAGAGGATGCACGCTCTCTACCGGACCAGTGCATCGTATCTACAGATGGTTTTGTGAGTACGCCAGCCATTCACTGCATTATTGCCACTTCCTAACATCACCAAGGGACTCTCTTTTAGCGCGCATTTTTGGGGGTTCCCCTAGGGGGATTCCGGGTTCGCTGTGTACATGTTGTCCCACATCTATGTTATTGCCAATTCAGCTCCTTGTATTGCGGCTGCAGTTCATGTATGGATTACAATTGTGCGACACTCTGGTACTCTTGGGGTTAAGTGTGGATATCTAGGTGGATTTACCTTGGTCGCAAAGGTTTGTAGCGCTTTCCATTGAGGTTTTTCCTCTTTCATGCAATGTTTTATACAGTTTGAATTGATGCCCTCCCGTTTTTTGTCCCAGCGATACAAGGTGACAAATATTATCTCCCTTCTCATTGATGATGCCTTGGCGTGGGCTTTACCCATCTGGGAACAAAGGCCAGACATCACATGCAACATAGTCCGCTTCACCAATGAATTCTGCAGAGTATTCGACACAGGCATTAGCGGCGACATTCTGGCAAGGCCTATCCGAGAACCTTAAGGATGAACTTGCTGCATTGGAACGCCCCACGGAACTAGAGGAACTCATCGGCCTATGCATCCGAGTGGATTTGAGGTTACAGGAGAGAAAGGCCGAAAGAGTCCATCGTAAGCAAGGTATACAATCTCTCCGCAACCTTTACACAGGGCCCTTCAACCCTCTTTCACGGACCTGGAAGAACCCATGTAGCTCGGAGGCAACAAACTTTTGCCTGGTGAAAAAAACGCAGACGTAATGCTGGACTCTGTGTCTCTTTTGCAGTAATATCAGACACCTGGTAACCGCCTGTCCCCATAAGTCAGGAAACTCCAAAGTTCCAGTGATAGACGGGAGGTTCACATTATGAACTATGTCTGCCTCCCTTCCCAAGATGCCAACCAGGCTTCTGTTACCCGTCATGCTTTCCGGTGATACCTTAAAGACCTCCACTCTGGCCTTTCTGGACTCTGGTCAGGTGGGAATTTAATTGACCAGGGATTCGCAGAGAAAAATAAAATCCCTTCAGTAAGCAAAAGTTACCCAATAGGTGTGGAAACTATTGACGGCCGTCCCTTACAACCCACCTGTATCTCTCTTCAAACTGTTCGTTTTCAGTTGCACACAGGAAAACTTCATTCCGAAAGGATTTCATTGGACATCATCCATACTCCTACCATCGATGTCATCCTGGGACTCCCGTTCTTCAATTAGATAACCCTCGGATAGACTGGACAGAAGCACAGCCTTTCCAATGGAGTTCTCACTGCCTGCAGAACTGCTCCATGCTGTCCTAAGGTCTATGCGGGGTCTCAGTACCCAACCATGTAACTTCTCTTCTACCTACAATTTACTCTGAATTCTAGGACGTATTCAAAAATGCTCAATCCGGGTGTTGCCACACCACCGGCCATTCGACTGTCCCCCGGTCACGTGACGCGGGTGCTTTTAAAGCACAAGGGATACTGGCACCCCAAAATGGGGCCTGTATCTCATGAAGTAGGGGGTCCCCGAGGCTGAAACCAAGGCGGATCAGCTCAGGAGACCCCCTGCACATGTACACTATTATTAAAATGTATATGTATACTGTATGATCCCCTGTAAGAGCCATGTATGGAGATGCAGCATCTACATGTTAGTTTTTACAGGCGGCTTTTTTTTCTATCAGCTATTGCGCTTTACAATTTTAAGCGCAATAGCAGGGGAGGAAATAAAGCTTGTGCGATCGGGCATATTTTTGCTCGGCCGGAAAAAAATGACCTGAACTTGTTAGTGACTCTCTTTTGGTTTCACTTTTTATCGTCCGAGCAAAAATTTTCAAAGCGGGTGCAAAAACGCGCTGCTTAGTGCATAGCCCCCTTTGTATGTTTTGAGGAACCAGTGTCGGACCTCCATCTGAAACAGAAACTTAGAATAGGGACATAATTGTTAGTACATTTACAATATGATTTTCTTGCTCACAAATTGCAACATTTAGTGCACCAGTCATTTTATTCACTTAATTCACTTGTTTTTGTATTGTATGTTTATGTAGATGAAGCGCTTCAATATTTTTCTGTGTATAGCACTGTGTACTCATTTGCATGTCATTTCCCAGAATCCCTTGCTGCAGTGGAAGCACTGTATGCTAGGTTATAATGGCGAAAAACAGACATGTGAATGTGCTCATGTGATAATTTTATTTGCACTGTGTATATATGTATGTATATATGTGTAGCCGAGTCCTCTCTGACCTCAGTGCGGGGAGGGGAGACTACTGGTTCAAGGGAGCCGCAGTCACGGTTTGCAGTGGCTGCCATCTTTGTGTTCACGCATGTGTGATCGAAGGCGTGCACATGTGCAGATAGACTGTAGTTACGGCAGCCATCTTAGGTGGCTCCGTAAGGGACTACATGTCCCAGAATTCCCCAGAAGAGGAGGCCACATGGGGCTAGCCCAGCAAATAGGAACGGAGGAGAACAGGAAAGAGGTGATAGCTTTGGCGCGAACGGAGTCAATGCAGCAGTCGGATGGGGGACAGCAAGCAGAGAGATAGGGTCCAGGGAGCAGTGCTCTTCTGGACTAGGCTTACTACTTCCCCTTAGGCTCCAGCTAGGCCCCAAACCCTACTAAGAATATTATTGCAGGGAAGGCCTCAGATAGGGATTCTTCTCCATTAGAGTACTAGTATAGTAGTACTGCTCATGACTGGACAGCCACGTGGTGTCCTGCAGTCTGGGACCAGGCCCAAGCCACACTATAGACTTTATGGGAGCACTCCTTCTAGAACTCCTCCACGAGTCGGATCACCACTGTAGGGTGCAGGTTTTTTGCAGACCCTTTGTTGTGCGACCACGCTGCGGCCCTGCTAACCCCAGATCTCCGTATACCCTGATCGTAACAAGGAAGGTACCCACCGTGCACCACCACAACACAAGGGGGGTAGTACTACTACCTCACATTTGGATGGGCCTGCTCGTGTGGACATCGGGTTACAGGTTCCCAGGGCACCCTTAGTACTTTGGGGGACTCACTCTTTGTGTTGGGTATTGTGTGGGTATTGCATTGGGGCATTGTTACTGTTATTATATATTTGTGTGTCAGTAAAAACAAGTTATATATCTGTCAGTATTGTTCTTTACTGTATTGGTTTCTGTGAAGGTAATCCTGCCCATGCTGGGATCCTTCATAGGTGGAAGCATTGTACAGAGAGGAGAAAGAACTCACCCCATGCTCACAGCGGCGGAGGCTTAGGCCTCCTTTGAGCAACAGGTATATTCAGCACGTATAGTTCCCTTAGTCATAGGGAAAGGGGGCTACGTATGTATGTATGTATGTATATTGGTATAGGATATGTTTGCATATTCACAGGGTACTACTGAATGATGCAACATTTTGAAATGGAGGATCTACAACGACAGGATTGATTTCTCTTGTTGTACATTGAATTCCCACTGCCTTGGGGTTTGACGTGAACATTTACAATGGACTGTCTGGCCTTTAGAAATTATATGTTAAATAGAAATCATGGAAATAAATAACTGAGTAGCACTCCAAAAGCTGGAATCAAAGAATTAGGATGGTTATTTAACAACATTTTGGTCCTTAAAATGACACTTTTGTCAGAAAAAAAGTTTGTGATTTTCCAAGAGTGCACAGGAATCTTGTATATTAAATAGAATTCATCGAGGTAAAATATATTATTGTGTTAAGCAGACATTATCCAAGTAAAATCTATCATTTCAAATCAATTTCCAAAACATCAGAATACATGTTTCCTTACTTGGTTCATTATCAATTTTTCTTGTAAACATCATTAAAATGTCTGTTTGATTATCTAATCATTTTTAATTGGTTCCAAGCAAAACATGGTATGTGGAAATTCTAGGCTTTAATTAATAGGGATAAGCATGTAGGTTTTTATTGACATTTATTCTGCAGATTATGTTATTGCAAATCATTTTCATAGGAAAAAATGACCTGTCATAGTTAAGCAGTTCAGTAACATTACTTGCATATTAGTTCCATGTCTCCTCAATGAGACTTCTAAATAAAAAGAGGAATTTCCCATACATTAATCATTTGTGCTTTAAAAACATTTTCATAGGAAAAGCTGCCATTTGAAAAGCAATTTATACAGGCAATTTTCAAAGCAAATTGAAAGCCATTAATCAAATGATACAATGATGTTTTTTAAATATGATATACATTTTCTATAACAAACCAACATCTGAAGTAAGTAACTATTGACATTGTATAGCTTCTGGGATACTTTTGACTTAAGACTTTACAAATTCATTTAAACAACAATGGAATATGCGTTTGGATTGTATAAGGAACATCAGATTGGAGTTTGTGACCCCTATTCAATTTGCTATAAAGCTGTCTTCCTCTTGGTAAAAAAAAATCATGGTCATAGATGAAAACTTCACAAAGTTTCGAATAGTGGTGTTTAAGCTTTTGTTTAATCCTTTTGGAATACCAGCAGATCTGTTCTGGGAAAAAGATAACATGAGCGTTTAGGGTATTTGTAAGAGATGTTTGCAGAGGTTCACATAATGGAGACCGATTAGGGTGAAATTATATCTTGGCTTTATTGAGCCTGTTCCTTTATCCGAGCAAAACAAACAAAAACAACATAATGACAAACCCCTATACCTTTGCTAGGCCTAACTTACTTCCACAGACCCTATCTGCAGGACTGGAGGGATATTCCCATTACCAGCCTATCACCCCAAAGTCTCAGGAAGTACCTTAAGCAGGTGGCCCTCCATGTCAGTCTCTTGCAGGTTCCTGGGCCCTCTGTGTCCAGGAAATATAGGTCTCTGGGTGTTTGGATGTCTTGATATCAGCCCACCTTTGTGCTCAAGAAAGTGTCTGTGTGCAGGCTTCTCTGCTTTCCTGTGTCAGCCCAATTGTGAACTCAGGAAATCTCACACCTGTGTCTCACATGAGGCATTTTACAGAGCGCCTATTAGTCCAGGTAGAGACTAGTTAATTGGGTGGCTGCAATCAACTATCTCTCTGTTGAATTCTCAGAATCTGAGGCTGTATTATTTAAACAAGGATATGTCCCTGTTACATACCTCCCATATTTGTGGGAATCTCGGGTTTACCACGGCCAAAGCCCATACTTCCACTCTCACTCGAGATATCCCTGTGGCTCAAATGAGTGGATGGAGAATGAGAATCCTCAGTCTCGCTGAGATTGGAGCCCTTTCTTCATGTTATTAGTATGTCCCCACAAGGTGCTTGAATTCAGCACTCCTCAGTCACTAGAGGAGGACATTTTCCAAGTACAGTCTTTCTATTGACCGCTTGGTCATGAGTTTCCCCGTGCGTCGGGTGATCCTTTCTTTGTAGGCAAACTTTATGGCGACAGTCACAGAGCGTTTATGCCAATATCTTTCTCTCGCCATCTTTTCCATGGACTCCAATTTAGCACTAAAATGTCCATTCCTTGTAACAATTACTCAGGTCTTGCAAAGCCTCTGTCAGCTTACTTTTGAATTCCGTCTGATGTCCACAATCTATTTCTACTACCCTAGGCTCATGCTATTTCGTGGTATCCTTTAAAGAGCATTTTAGAATAGCTATTTGAGTTTTCAGCTCTTGAAGCTGTCCTTCCGCACTTCTTTTTCCACTCAATGCAGTTGCCAGTTCAGCTTCTTTGGAGTTGAGTTGAGTTGCGATTCCACATCTCCCGATTGGGCAAGGCTTAAATCTATTTCCCTTTCTCTATTTCTGATCTGCAGCTCCTTCCAGACTTTGTCCAGCTCCAGCTGCAACCAGACCCTCTCATTGTCCAGCAATTTGCGGTCATCGGCCATCTTGGCCTCATAGTTCAGTGTCAGGCTGGCCACTTGATGAACGGACACGTCTTCACTCTCTTCCTTTTTGGTGAGCTGTGTCATTAGCTCAGCTATCTGCATCTGCAGAGCTGTAAGTTGCTGGGATGTGTATTTAGCTTCCATCTTTAGCTCTTCCACTTCTAGGCTTTGCTGCAAGTTCAACTCATCAGCGAGAGATCCCTGTTTCTTGAGTGCATCCTGCCATTCTCCTCTCAGGGTCTTCATTTCTTCACTGTGCTTTCTCTGAGCTTGCTTCCACATATCCTTCATATTTTGGAAATCTGCAGATTTCATCACCAGGGTCATCGCTGCTTGCGATTTCCACGTATCTTTCTCCTGGGTGTACTGACTTTTGGGGATGGAGCATCCGCTCTGCTTCTCTATCTCTTTCTCTAGTCTCTGGACCTTCTCGTGCTCCCTCATACAGAGTCATCTGGCCTCTAAGCTTGGCCTCCAGCGATGCTCTGGTGATCCTCAGGGTAGCCTTACATTCCTCATGCTGTTCTGCAAGGACATACTTGGTTCTTAGATGTTCTTGCAGCACTTGTACTTCTTTAGCAGTCTGCAGATTTTCTTCTTCCAGAGATTGCGGCTTCTCTTTGGCAATCTGTAGGTGCGTACGCAGACCTTGTAGTTGGTTCACCAGTTGGTGCTCTGCTTGTGTGCGTTGCTCCAATGCTTCTAACTTTTCATCTTTCAGCCTTGTATTCTCTTCTTACAGTCTCTATTATATTCAGGGCCTCCCTGTAGTCCTCTTTCCATTTACGCACTTCTGAGTTGAGACTCCCGGTCTCCTGGCGTGAGACTTCTATCTCTAGGTTGAGGGTGTGAAGAGACTTTAAGATCCATACTTAGACTGTAGATTGTTTTTGAGTGATATCCAGCTCCTCAGCAAGACTGTGAAGTTCCTTTTAGAGATTTAAAGTTCTGTGTGGCAACTGTTGATCTCTTGGTGTGAGGCATCAAGTTCTATGCGAAGAGTATGAACCTTATTCTGCGATATGTTCACCTCTCTATGGCAATCGCAAACCTCTTGATGAAAGACTGTAATCTTTTTCAGTGCCTCCTCATTGTGAGGATTTGCCATTCCGGCAGTACTGTCCCCTTAACCCTCACCTGTCCTGCAGGCTCCAGAAGCAATCCTGCCAGGTACTCCAGCGCTGGTTCTCATGCGTGGCGCACAATTGGTGCGTGGTCCCTGCCTGTCCCCGTGGTTCCCAAGGCTAGGGTGTACTATCCCTCCAGCAGCAGTGACGCACTACGCATGTGCGGTGAGCATTCCTCCCGGTCTTCCGTGGCCTCCGTTCCAAGACTCTGCCCCCGCTCTGACGACAGCAGTAGGTGGTGCAGCAGCCGCGCATGCTCTTCCCGCTCATATCTGGCCCCGCCTCCGGTCTCCGCCCCCGTACTGATGCGGGTGTCGTGACGAGTGATATTGGCGTGCGACCAGGTCGCCAATGTAATGCGCGGGTTACGCATGGCATGCGCACGCTCTCCAGAGGGCCCATCCCCACTCAGAATTGGCTGCACAATAGGACGCACCTGCGCGATCCAGCACCCTATCAGTGAGGGCTCCTTCACATACAGGTTGCCTCCCATTGCTGGGAGGTCCTATATATACCCTCTCAGTGCTCTCCTGCTTTGCCGAGCATAACTCCTGTTTGTGTGATGCTGTACTCATTACCTTGTGCCTGTCTGCCTGAACCCTGCTGCCTGACCCTGCCTGGATTCTACTCTGTGATACTCTCCTGCACTGACCTTGGCTTTGGATACGACTACTCTACTCTCTCCTGCACTGACCCTGGCTTAGGAACCACAACGATGCTGCTCTCTCCTGCACTGACCCTGGCTCTGGCTCTATGACTATTCTACGCTCCCAATCCTGACTCTGGCTACGTACCCTAATGATCCGCTACTCTATACTCCAAGACCCGGCAAGTACATAATTTACGCTGTCTTCTATTACCCTGATCTGGCCTGCAAGACTATCCTACACTCTAGATGCACCCTCGTGGTTGTGGTTGGCGTTCTATGCGATTCCCTACCTCAGCCCCGCGGTCACGCCTTGTTTGTGGTGAGCTACGCGTTACACTCATACTCCTATTCAGATTAGCAATCATTTGATCAGACTTGCTCTGCTTTTCGTCCATGGTGGTAATAGTAGTGTTCACAGTATCTAAATCCGTCCTTAAATCCTCCAATTCGGTCTTAAATTGTAAATTGCGAGCACAGTCTTCTGTAGCTCAGCATTATTTTCTCTCTCTATTTTCAATTCTTCACGGAGCAGATAACAGTTATGTATGTACATATATCTTTATTTATACAGCAACATTAATGTACATACTGTAGCCCTTCACAGTAGTAATACACGTGACAATCATATAAATAATCAATAATACTGATGCAGCGGCCGTTATTCGAACGGCTCACGAATTGGAGAATGATATAATCCCCTAATTCTCCCCGGTTTTGGCACGTTATTTTTTTGGACTGACCGCGGCGCATTAGCTTCCCAAAGCAGGGACCCCTGCTGTGTGAATGCTACAGGCGTCTGCCTGTGTGTAATAGATGCGCAGAAAGAGAGTCTGAATCAGTCCCTCTAACTGCGCGCCTCTCACAGGCGATCGCGGGGGTTTTATTAAAATTCTAAAATTACCGTTTTGTAGCAGGGGGTCTCCTGAGCTGAACAAAGTGTTTTTCAGCCTTGGAGACCCCCTACTTCCTGAGTTACAGGCCCAGTTATGGGGTGCCAGTATCCCCGCCATGTTAAAATCCTGTGGGTCACGTGACCACGGGACTAGAGGGATACGGGCACCCCATAACTGGGCCTGTAACTCGGGAAGTAGGGGGTCTCCAAGGCTGAAATAAACTTTGTTCAGCTCAGGAGACCCCCTGCTCACGCACACAATAAATAAAAATTACAAATGTAAGCAGCTTCATTACCTTAGCAATGCCCGCTAAGGAAATGAAGAGGTTAAGGCACAGGTGCCAACCCTGTCTGTAAAAAACCTAGAACATGGCCTACACAGTATAGTACATTTAAATAAATCACTGTAACGCATAGCTCACCACAAATGAAGTGCGACCGCGGTGCTGAGATAGGGAATTGAGAAACGCCAACCCACACAGCCACGCGGGTGCGCCTAGGATGTAGATTGGTCGTGCAAGCCGGATCAGGGTTATAGAGTGCAGAGTAGTCGTATATACTTGCCAGTTCAGGATTGGAGAATTGCGGATCGTTGGGGTACTTTGCCAAGGTCAGGATTGTAGAAGAGCGGATCATCAGAGTACTTGCCAAGGTCAGGAGCGGAGAGAAGCGGAGTCCAAGTAACTAGCAGGGTACAGGCAACAAAGGGTTAATCAGGCAGACAAGGTATCAGGAACAGAATACAGCAAGGCACGGCGTCACACTGACTATGGTCAGCAAAGGTTAGCTGAATGTGCAGGGTATATAAGGAAGGAGGCTCCAATAGCAAGCAGGGATAGAACCAGGAAGTGAATCGTCATAGGCTGCTGGTACACACAGGTTTGTCCAATGATGCAGCCGATCAGGTAGGAGGTTACTTGCAGCCCGCATGTGTCACAGGGTTCAGAGGGCGGGACTTGGAGTGTGTGATACTCCCACGCCGGTTCCTTGAGAAATCAGAGCGGGGACGGAGCCTGGAATGCGCATCACTGCCATGCTGGTGTTGTTTAACAACTTTGCGGGGACAGAGCCTACCGTGCGCATCAGCGGGGAGACCAGACGAGCACCCACGACGTACAGCCAGGTGAGGGGATGGTCCCTGAACGCCGGAACGGTGATTCCTCACAGTACCCCCCCCTCTAGGAGCGACCCCCGGGCGACTCCTTGAAGGTTTATCCGGAAATTTGGAATGGAAGTTGCGGATCATCCTGGAAGCATGAACATGATGACTAGGAACCCAGGATCTTTCCTCTGGACTGTAACCCTTCCAGTGTACCAAATACTGTAATGAGCCTCTTGAGAACTTTGAGTCCAGAATGTATTGTATTTCATACTCAGGTTGGCCTTGTACCATATGAGACGAAGTGGGAGGCGAATGAACCGAGTGAGTATTCTGGACCACTGGCTTAAGTAACGAGACGTGAAAAACGGATAGGATCCGCATAGAAGGAGGTAACGCGAGACGATACGCCATGGGATTAATCCTTTCTGAGATAGAAAAAGGACCGAGAAATCTGGGTGCAAACTTCATAGATGGTACCTTCAGCCTGATGTTCTTGGATGAGAGCCAAACCTTGTCGCCAATCTTGAATTCTTGAGCTGGTCTACGGTGGAGATCAGCCTGGGTCTTCTGCCTATTGGTTGCTGTCTTGATGTTTGCCTGAACCTTTTTCCAAAGATCTTGCAATGCTTTAATCCTGTTGTCTGCCGCGAAACCCCTGATGAAGATACAGAGAGAGGGAGTGTAGAAGGATGGAACCCGTAATTTATAAAAAATGGGGATTCCAGAGTAGATCCACTTTGTGCGTTGTTATGGGCGAATTCTGCCCAGGGCAAAAGTTCGGACCAGTCATCTTGGGAATCTGAAACAAAACATCTTATGTATTGTTCTAGGGACTGATTAGTCCTTTCAGTTTGACCATTCGTCTGTGGGTGGTACCCGGAGGAGAAATGTAGCGAAATGCCCAGTTGTAGGCAAAAAGAACGCCAAATGCGAGACACAAACTGTGAACCTCTATCAGACACGATAACCAGGGGAACTCCGTGAAGTCGAAAGATCTCTCTGATGAATACATCGGACAGTTTGGAAGAATTGGGAAGACCTTTGAGAGGTATAAAGTGGGACTGTTTAGAAAATCGATCCACGACCACCAGAATCGTATTCATGCCCTTGGATACTGGTAAATCCACAATGAAATCCATGGACAGGTGTTTCCATGGTCGGTTGGGAACAGGAAGTGGCTGGAGAAGTCCTGAAGGAAGATTCCTGGGAGTCTTAGTCCTGGCACAAGTTGGGCACGCGGCTACGAAGTCCTTGACATCTTTCTGAATTCCGGGCCACCAAAAAGTTCTGGAAATCAGATCTAAAGTTCTCCTGGTACCTGGGTGACCAGCGGCTCTGGCGGAGTGACTCCATAGGAGAACTTTCCTGCGGTGCGTAGGAGAAGTATACAGACGACTCTCGGGAATATTGAGATCTGCAGGGGTGTGATCTTGTTGTCGTACAATATCTTTGAGAACGTTGAAGGTGGTTGCAGAAAGAATACACTTAGCAGGGAGAATAGGCCTTTGTTGGTCCTCAGATTAATCGTCCGAAGAGAATTGTCGGGAAAGGGCGTCAGCCTTGACATTTTTTGTTCCAGGCAGATATGATATTATGAAATTGAATCTTGAAAAGAATAATGACCATCTGGCTTGACGGGCTCCAAGACGACATGCCCCTTCGATGTATAACAGATTTTTATGATCTGTTAAGATAGTTATGGGATTCTCAGTGCCCTCCAGAAAATGTCTCCATTCTTCTAATGCTAATTTCACAGCCAGGAGTTCCCAATTCCCAATATCGTAATTGCACTCAGCGGAAGAATTGTTTTTGGAGAAAAATGCACAGGGATGCAATCTGGATTGAGGATTCTTCCTCTGGGAAAGGACAGCACCAACATCGATGTCTGATGCATCTACTTCTAGGGTGAAAGGCAGTTTAGGATCAGGATGAATAAGGATAGGTGCGGAGACAAATGCACTCTTAAGACGAGAGAAGGACTGAATGGCCATGGGAGGCCAAGAAGTAGGGTCAGCTCTTTTCTTAGTCAAGGCAGTAATAGGAGCTACCAATGAAGAAAAGTTCTGGATAAATCTACGATAATAGTTCGAAAATCCGAGGAACCGTTGAATGGCTTTGAGAGTGGTGGGTTGAGGCCAATCCAGTACCGCTTTGACCTTAGCAGGATCCATAGTAAGTCTAGTATTGGAGATAATGTATCCAAGGAAAACGGTGGAGGCTTGGTGAAATTGACACTTCGAGTTTGGCGAAGAGTCGGTTTTTTCGTAGGCGAAGAAGTACCTGCCTTACATGGGACACATGTTCTTGTTTGGATTTGGAGAAAATCAGAATGTCATCTAAATAAATGATCACAAAAGAATTGAGAAGATCACGAAAGATTTCGTTGACAAAATCCTAAAACACAGCTGGGGCGTTACACAGACCGAATGGCATGACTAAGTACTCGTAATGTCCATCTCTGGTGTTAAAAGCAGTTTTCCACTCATCACCCTGGCGAATCCTGATGAGGTTGTAGGCTCCACGTAGATCCAACTTAGAGAAGATATTGGCGCTTTGTAGGCGATCGAAGAGCTCAGATATAAGAGGAAGAGGGTAACGATTCTTAATGGTGATTTTATTGAGACCCCGGTAGTTGATACAAGGGCGTAAAGAACCGTCTTTTTTCTTCACGAAGAAGAAACCGGAACCCGCAGGAGAAGTAGAGTTACGTATGAAACCTTTCTGGAGATTCTCAGTAATATACTCTCTCATGGACGTGGTCTCAGGCATGGACAAAGGGTAGGAAGCCCCTCTGGGGGGAGAAGAACCCGGGAGTAGTTCAATGGGGCAATCGTATGGACGATGTGGGGATAGTACTGTACCTCAGACTTAACTTTATCGAAGACGTCGCTGAACTCGGCATACTCCTCAGGCAAAGTACCCTTTCCTTTGCCTTGGCCGGGGTAGTACCACAAATGCTACTGGATTTAATGATACAGTTCTTGGTACAAAAAGAGCTCCATTGAATGGGATCCTTATTTAGCCAATCCACCCGAGGATTATGAATCTGTAACCAGGGAAGGCCAAGGATTACTGCTACGGAAGGCGTATGAATCACATTAAATTGGATGTCCTCCAGGTGATCAGTACCTGTCTTGAGATGAAGTACCTGGGTCTCCAGTAAAATATAGGTTGGCTGAAGTGGTCTTCTATCAATGGCCTCAAGTCCAATAGGTTTCTTCTTAGGTATGAGGGGGATATGGTGACGTTCAGCAAAGCCTTGATCTATAAAGTTGCCCCCAGAGCCGGAATCGAGAAAGGTCTGGGTGGAAACACGAAACCCATTCCCAGAGAGAGTGATGGGAAGAAGGATTCTAGAAGGGTTATCAACAGAAACAGGAGAGAGAGAAATGGTTCCCAGTGAGACTCCCCTAATTCTCATGGGAATTTCGCGTTTTCCTGGCTTATTGGGACAAGAGTAGGCCAGGTGTCCAGGTTGTTCGCAATATAGACACAGACCCGCATTCAGGCGACGTTGTTTCTCTGATTTGAAGAGACTCGTACCTCCCAGTTGCATGGGTTCAGAAGTATCCATTGAAGGAAATTCCGTCAGGCTCACCTGGACCGGAGTGATTCTGGATGAGAATGATCTCCAGTGTACTCTCTCTGCTTTCCTTTCCTGAAGACGGTGGTCCACTCTGATGCAGATGGCAATAAGGACCTCCAGATCCGTGGGACGGTCGAAAGTCGCTAATTCGTCTTTTAGGGTTTCAGAGAGGCCCCGCCAGAATGCAGCAGACAAAGATTCATTATTCCAATCCGTCTCTGGGGCAAAGGTTCTAAACTCAAGTGCATATTTGCCACAGGACGATTACCTTGGGATATACAGAAAAGGGTAGAAGCAGCAGATACCTTGCGGCCAGGTGTGTCGAACACCCTACGGAACTCCCCGGTAAAGGCTCTGATGTCCTGAGTGAGATCAGACCTTTGTTCCCAGATAGGAGAAGCCGAGGCAAGTGCGTCATCTGTGAGGAGTGAAATAATGTACGCCACCTTGACGCGTGGAATGGTGAAGCGGGAGGAGTTTATCTCAAATTGAATGAAGCATTGATTCAAGAACCTTGGGGGTCCCCTCCATAATGGTTGGGCATAGGTAACCAGGGTTCGTGGAAGGAATGAGGAACGGACATAACTTCCCCAGGAGTGGCAGAACTAGGAACAGGCCGGGATTCATGTACAGAGAGAGTGAGAGTTTTAAAATTCTCCTGGATAGTTTGCATATGATGGTCATAAGATGCAAGTCTTTCCTCAATGCTAGACAAAGCATTGGCATGCGTGCTCAGGACTCTTGCTACCTATGCGGGGTCGAAATTTGTAGGGCTGAGCATACTGTAATGTGTAGCTCACCACAAACGAAGTGCGACAGCGGTGCTGAGGTAGGGAATTGAGAAACGCCAACCCACAGCCACGCGGGCGTGCCTAGGATGTAGATTGGTCGTGCAAGCCAGATCAGGGTTATAGAGTGCAGAGTAGTCGTATATACTTGCCAGGTCAGGATTGGAGAATAGCGGATCGTTGGGGTACTTTGCCAAGGTCAGGATTGTAGAAGAGCGGATCGTCAGAGTACTTGCCAAGGTCAGGAGTGGAGAGAAGCGGAGTCCAAGTAACTAGCAGGCTACAGGCAACAAAGGGTTAATCAGGCAGAGAAGGCAAAATAAGGTATCAGGAACAGAATGCAGCAAGGCACGTCGTCACACTGACTATGCTCAGCAAAGGTCAGCTGAAAGTGCAGGGTATATACACTGGCGACACACTTTATTCGAGCTCGGCTAGTCCCACGAATTCGGGTATACCCGGGTGTATTGAGGTTTGTGACTGTTTTCTGCCCGAGTGCATTGGGTTATTTTCCAGGCAGGGATTGAAGCATTTTATTCCCGCTGGCTGCAATACTGCACAGTATATATATATATATACTGCATTACAATTCATGAATTTATGCCATCTGGTAGACACGCGAAGCATTGCAGCCTATTAAATCCTAATCATTATCATTTAACAGATCAGCCGCCCGTCAGCCAGGCATGAACCCAGGCTGGGAAGGCAAACGCAACGGGGCTTGTCAGAGGTGAGGAGCGGCGCATTCCAGGTATCTGCCAGGTACATACTGGGTATTTGCTCGAATAAAGTGTGTCGGTGCAGTAAGGAAGGAGGCTCCAATAACAAGCAGGGGTGGAACCAGGAAGTGAACCGTTATAGGCTGCTGGTACACACAGGTTTGTCCAATGATGCAGCCGATCAGGTAGGAGGTTACTTGCAGCCCGCACGTGTTACAGGGTTCAGAGGGCGGGACTTGGAGTGTGTGATACTCCCACGCTGGTTCTTTGAGACATCAGAGCGGGGGCAGAGCCTGGAATGCGCGTCACTGCCATGCTGGTGTTGTTAAACAACAGAGCAGGGACGGAGCCTACCGCGCGCATCAGCGGGGAGACTAGACGAGCTCCCACAACATACAGCCAGGTGAGGGGATGGTCCCTGAATGGCGAATCCTCACAATCACCCCCCCCCCGTACCACCAAACACACATAACTGTACAGTACATTACATTAATGGGCCAAATAACTATTATCCAGATATGGATAATAGATTATTTGCCCATTATTAAACACATTAACTACAGTAGCATAATCAAATAAATACAGTTCTACTGTACTTACTACCACCGCAATACAGTACTAGTACATTCTGACACATACTACACTACAGTACTGTATGCCAAGCAATGCTTTAAATAAAATAAAATAAATAAATTACCATAAATCAATCCATTCACAAATCGATTACAATACAATCCAAATCAATTACTGTACACAATTCACTATTCAAATCCTAGAAACAAAAGAAGGAATCAGAAATTAATTACCATCAATCAACTAAATCTAACCAACAATAAGCCACTATGAAAAAGCAAGCCCCCCTGAAACAAACAATAGCAAACACATTTGCACACCAAGCTGCAAAATACAATTAAAAATGCATAAAAAAAAGCAAGCAAACATGAGCAATACAAGCTTTTATTAGCTCTGTATTATGTATATCCATAGGGACATACATAAATACAGAGGCAATAAATGGACATAAAAATCAATCACATTAAAAAAAATTCAAAACCTGTAAAAGCTAAATAAAATACATTTCTTTTGTAAACTTACCATTACTTGTCCCACTCACCGACTCCCGTTAATACTGCTTACTCTCAAACCAATCCACGCATAGGAACCCATAAAATAATAAACCATAAAATAATAAACCATAAAATAATAAACCATTAAAAAATAAACCATAACAATCCAGGGGTCTGAGTCTTCTATTTGTAATCCATTCCGTCTGTGGAGTCTTCATCTGTATTCTTTATCTGCTCTTCTTCTGTTCCGCGGCCACGCCCCGGCCTTCTTCTTTGAGGGGAGGTCCTCCCTCCGTGCCCTCTGGCTTCAAAATGAGACGACATAGGCTTTTAAAGGCCCATGACGTCACATTGTTGTCATATGGTTTCCACGGCCCTGATTGGGCCGTGACAACCATGTGCTTTGGCCGATAAAAAAAAAATTGATGACGTAATTTAAAGGCAATGAAAGCACAGCTATCAGAATGGCTTTGCTTCAATTGCCTTTAAGATGACGTCATTAAAAGAAACATGGCTGGCCTCACATGGTACGGTAGCAAATCAGAGTGTGGGAAATACATCCCAACTCTGATTGGCTGTAGTAGACCATGTGACAGAGGCTTGGGGGAGAACGGATGTGACATCATTGAAAGCCTGTCACATGGTACTAGAGCCAATCAGAGTTGGGATGTATTATTGAAAATGAAATATTGTGGAGGAAAAAGCGACAGGTTTTAGAAACGTTTTGAATGTGAGAGGAGAAAGTGAGAGAGGAGTCGAGTGTGACCCTAGGCAGCGTGCTTGGGCTACTGGGTGAATGATAGTACTTCCAACAGTAATGTGGAAGGAGGTAGTAGAGCCAGGTTTGGGACGCAGTATGAGGAGCTCTGTTTTTTCATGTTAAGTTTAAGTCGGCGGAGGGCCATCCATGATGATAGTGCAGAGAGACATTCTGAAACTTTGGCCTATACTGCAGGGGTTGAAAAGTACATTTGTGTGTCATCGGCATAGAGGTGAGTATGTACAGAGAAAAGTACCCCCACAGAGAGATCGATAGAGGAGGAGGTGTTAGCAGAAGAGACACTGAAAGTACGATAGGAGAGGTAAGAGGAGATCCAGGATATACTGCACCGACACACTTTATTCGAGCAAATACCCAGTATGTACCTGGCAGATACCTGAAATGCGCCGCTCCTCACCTCTGACAAGCCCCGTTGCGTTTGCCTTCCCAGCCTGGGTTCATGCCTGGCTGATGGGCGGCTGATCTGTTAAATGATAATGATTAGGATTTAATAGGCTGCAATGCTTCGTGTGTCTACCAGATGGCATAAATTCATGAATTGTAATGCAGTATATATATATATATATATATATATATATATATACTGTGCAGTATTGCAGCCAGCGGGAATAAAATGCTTCAATCCCTGCCTGAAAAATACCTCAATGCACTCGGGCAGAAAACAATCACAAACCTCAATACACCCGGGTATACCCGAATTCGTGGGACTAGCCGAGCTCGAATAAAGTGTGTCGCCAGTGTAGCTTTGTTACAAATACCAAGAGTATGGAGAATGTGAAGGAGAAGAGGGTGGTCCACACTGTCAAATGCTGCAGAGAGGTCGAGTAATATGAACAGAGGGTAATGACCTCTGTTCTTGGCACATGGAGGTCATTAGTTATCCTATTGAGGGCTGTTTCAGTTGAATGAGCAGCGTGGAAGCCAGATTGTAGAGGGTGTAGGAGAGAATAGGTGCTGAAAAAGTTGAGCAAGTGAGAGAATACAAGATGTTCAAGGAGTTTAGAGGCAAAAGGAAGGAGGGAGACAGGTCGATAGTTAGAAAGACAAGTATGTTCAAGCTTGCTGTTTTTGAGTAATGGTATAAACGTTGCATGTTTGAAGGAGGAGGGAAAGGTACCAGAGTAGGAGTTAAAAATCTGTGTGAGCATAGGGATTATATTAGGAGCAAGAGGTTTTAGGAGATGGGAGGTAGCAAGTGGTAGAGGGAGAAGAGGAGATCAGCATCAGCAGTGACACATCCATCTCTGAAACAGCGGAAAAAGAGTCAAGGAAGGCAGGAGGAGAGTTAGGAAGCGGTGTAGGATGGGAGGATAAAACAGAGGGGATGTTGTGACGTATGAATTCCACCTTTCCTTAAAATAGTCAGCAAAATACTGAGGTGAGGTGGAGGAAACAGAAGAGACAGCTGAAGGTGGTCTGAGTAAAGAGTCAAAGACAGAGAAGAGTCGGTTTTTCCTGGCAGCTTGCAGTGCATCTTCGGGGCTGGTCAAGAGATCATCACTCACTGTTTTCCGGCTCTGCTTCCCTGGTATGGTTGGTTGAGGGTTCCTCATTGTTAGACCCAGACAGACACTTCTTTGGGTTACAATAATTCTGCCTTGGGCCCCCTGGTTATTCTGTTATCTGTGTGACTAATCCTCAAATCTCTCTGGGCTGCAGGGCATCTCCGGCCCCCTTTTTCTCAGCGAGATCTGCGGACGTGTCTGTTCCTTCCACGGTAAGTGAAGCACCGCTTTTCTTTTTCTGCCTTTTTGTTTTGGACGACTCGGTCCCATCAGGGAAACTGGAGTCTCCATTTTTATTTGAAACTTCAGCAGCTTCACTGTATCCACCAGGCTTTTCTTGCAGTTGCATTAGCTGGCAGGAATATTCGGGGTCATAGAGACCTTTTTTTATCAGTGCATACCAAGTTTAGGCACCTCCACTATTCTTGGGGTATTTTCCAGATGTGACTTGGTTCGGATTCCCCATAAGAGATATGTTCATCCTTATAGGACAGAGGGGCCACTCTTCCGTGGAGTATGGTTAATTACAGGAACACCACATCTTTTCCTCCATTTTGGGGCTAGCAGGTGCATTTTTCTTCCTGACATCGGGAGGTGCTATTGCAGTTGTTTTATCTGTATTCGCTAAAACCCCAGCTGGTAGTCCTACAGTTGGCAGACTTTGCTTGCTGAATTCTTAGCTCTCACAGGTGTCTCTGGGGACTTTTTCTTCTTCTTTACTTTTGCAGATTCTTAGACATCAGTAGTGCTGTACACACATTTTTCTCATCAGTGATACTGGATGTGCACTTGCTAAGAAAAACTTCTGCATTTTTCTTGTTACCACAGCGCATTGCTTGCTGCTGCCGTTCCTTGGCACATTGAAAAAAATATTCCTCTGTCTGCTGCCCTTTTCCTGGGGCCACATAGGGTACATCCTCATCATCCGAAAAAGGCCTAAATGGATACTGCTCCATGTGGCTGGGCTCTTTACACCAGGAGCAACCTTTCTACCCCATTCTTGCATAGTCTGTATTTGACTTCTGCTGGGCGGCCATTTTAATATTCCATGTTTTTTCCCCACACAAGTGGTGGGGTAGACTCTGGTCACAGTATCAGTACCTTGTTTGTATCACCATCTGCCGTAGTCCTCTCAGTAAAACTGTGGCTTTGTGACTTTCTCCAGCACAGTTGTTGTTTTCCTGCCTCGACATCTAGCTCTTTAAATCTGGTCACTTCTGCACATGATTCTTTTTTTTTTCTTGCTCAATTGGTTGCAGGAACTGTATCCAGCCAAAAGCACAAAAAATTCCCAGGCAGTCTCTGGGGCCCCTTTTAAATTCAAGGGCCACCAAGCATCCCAACTTCTGACACCATATGTAAGAGATGTGTGCAGTGGTTCATATAATGGAGACAGATTAGGATCAAGTTATATCTTGGCTTTATTGATCCTGTTCCTTTATCCAGGCAAAACACACAAAAACAACAAAATAACAAAATCCTATCCCTTTGTAAGGGCTATCTTACTTCCACAGACCCTATCTGTAGGACTGGAGGGATATTCCTATTACCAGCCTATCACCCCGAAGTCTGAGGAAGTACCTTAAGCAGGTGGCCCTCCATGTCAGTCTCTGGCAGTTTCCTGGGTCCTCTATGTCCAGGAAATATATTGTTGGTCGCTGGGTGTCTGGATGTTATGATCTCAGCACACCTTTGTGCTCAAGGCAGGGACAGTGTGCAGGCTTCTCTGCTTTCCTGTGTCAGTCCAATTGTGAACTCAGGAAATCTCTCTCCTGTGTCTCACATGAGGCTTTTTACAGATCTCTCATTAGTCCAGGTGGAGACTAGTTAATTGTGTGGCTGCAATCAACTATCTCTCTATTGGATTCCCAGAGCTCTGAGGCTTTGTTTAAACAGGGATAAGTCCCTGTTACAGTAGTGACTGACTCTCAGTAAGTAGAGGCAGCTCCATTTCCATTGCAATTATATTCCATGAACTACATCTCACCGCAGAAAATGAGAAATAAGAACATATAACAAGATTTGTGTCTGGGAATGTCATAAGGCTACCCTAAAAATGATAATAACTCTACATGTTAATTATTTTTGGCAAGAGGTTATTTCATTATGAAGGGGGCGATTCACTAAGCAGTGAGCTTTTGTACCCGATTAGGAAATTTGTAATCCCACGATAAAAAATGAAGCCAGATGCGGGATTCACTAAGAATTGAAGTGCATTTGATTAGGTGCGGGCAAAAACATGCCCAATCGCGCAAGCTGTTTTTTCTCCCCTGCTATCGTGTTTAAAATTCTAAAGCGAGATAGCTGATTAAAAAAAAGCAGCCTGTAAGAGTTGCATGGAGATGCTGCATTTCCATGCACGGTTCTTACAGGCGATCGTGCATTAAGAATATTGATTTTTATCATAGTGTACATGAGCAGGGGGTCTCCTGAGGTGAACTGCATTGGCTTCAACCTCAGGGACCC
This sequence comes from Ascaphus truei, assembly GCA_036426205.1. NCBI lineage: Eukaryota > Metazoa > Chordata > Amphibia > Anura > Ascaphidae > Ascaphus > Ascaphus truei. The sequence goes on from WSYH01007581.1 coordinate 27,104, forward strand.
CCTACTTCATGAGATACATGCCCTGTTATGGGGTGCCTGTTCCGCTGTGCTTTTAAAGCTCCAGAGTCACGTGACCGGGGGATTTAAATCATGCAGGGGGATACCGGCACCCCATAAGGGGGCCTCTATCTCATGATGTAGGGGGTCCACGAGGCTGAAACCAATGCGGTTCAGCTAAGGAGACCCCCTGCTCATGTACACTATGATCAAAACACACATATCAACAAAAAAAAATTCATAACCATAGTGGCTAGCCGCTATGGTAAAGAAACTGCATTAATGTAGTTTTATCAATAGTGTACAGGAGAAGGGTGTCTCCCGAGATGAACCGCATTGATTTCAGCCTAGGGGACCCTCTGCTTCCCGAGTTACAGGCCCAGATATGGGGTGCCGGTACCTCCTCCATTATTTAAATGCGCCGCTTCATGTGACGCGGACGCTTTAAAAATGGCGGTGACTCTGGCATCCGATGCCCCATACCGGGGCCTGTAACTCGGGAAGCAGGGGGTCCTTGAGCCAGAAATCAAAGCGGTTCAGCTCAGGAGACCCCCTGCTCCCGCACACTATTAAAAAAATACATTAACGCAACTTCATTACCTTAGCTGCTAGCCGCTAAGGCAATGAAAGGGTTAAGGCCAAATAGCAGCTTTATTGGTGGCAATTGCACCCAATAAACCTTGCAATATGTACTAGGCACCCACCCCCTTGCCCCCAACAACCCCTATACCCCTCTAACATAAATTACATTTATTTATTTTTAAGCATAGGAATGTTACTACAGGCCGGCGGGGGCCAGTAATGGGCAAAATTACAATTATCCAGATAATAGTGCATTTGCCCATTTAAAATAAAACATTAACAAGCAGATATAAAATAAATAAATCTTGCACTCACCCGTGCCAGGCTTCCACGATGAAGGCCGTCCTCATTCTCGTCACCGTCCATGTCCTTCGTTGCCACAAACAAAGCAGTACAATCAAAAACACAATCTAATGTCCCCTAACCCCTTAATCACCTTAGCGGTTAGTAACCGCTATAGTAATTAAGGTGTTAACCCACCCTCTCCCACTACCCACGCAGAAAGGCCTAACCACCCTTCCAAGGCAACTACCCACCCTTCACCCATTCATTGGTACAGTGGGAACATCATGCTCATATAATATGGAACATACAGGACACCTACAAGTTCATATTGAACCCCCAAAATAACCACAACATATATATATATAAGCATATAAGTGACACAGAGGAGTGCTAATGAGCATGGCAATATATATTTAAAACCAGAGACAGAACATGAAACACAGACAGAGCTCAGTGCACATCCAGTGAAACTGTAACGCCTGTATGCCCGCAGACCTGGCCAGTCCCCAGTACTGAGGTGGGTAAGGGTATAACACGCACCCACAGCAGTGAGGGCGTGCCCGGAGTGTGGTAGTAGCATAGCCAGGCCTTGGTGTGTAAGGGTTAATGTAATACTTGCTGAGTCCGGGGTGCCAGAAGTCGGAGGTTAATGTCCAAGTGCCAGTGTTAAGGGGTTGGAGAGAGCAGCGTAGTGATGTCCGAAAGCCAGGGTTCAAGGGCAGGAGAAAGCAGCGTAGTCAAGTCCAAAGCAGAGTTCAAGCCAAAGGAATCCAAGCAGGGACAGGAACCAGGGCTGAAACAAACAAGGGAGCTAGGCATAGACACTGCACACACAGAAGCTATAGAAAAGCTATGAGAGGACAGAGTGAGGTTATATGGGAAGGAGGGCCAATAGGGATGCAGGAAGGAGCATAGGTTTGAGTGGGTACTTGCAGGGATAGGTCAGTGAGAGCAGGGGAGGAAACAGGGAGGTAATCAAGAGTAATAGCCTGCAACTGACGGGGGGCGGAGCCAGAGCATGGGGGCGGCAAGTAACTAGAGCGGGTGCGCGCCCTCTGTAACCCTGCTATGCGCGCGCACCGCGCGTGCACCAGAGCATGGGGGAAGACCAGCGGAGGAGGCGCACGGGAGAGGAGACAGAGGGGAAGGAGGAACAGAGGTACCATGTAGGGAACGGACAGGGATGACAGAGGCACGCCGAGGAGCGCGTGACCCACGATAGGGAACCTGCGATCGTGAACGTGCGCGCATGGTGAGGGGACCGCAAGCGTGCGCAGAGTGTGAGCCTGTGCGTGTGGACCGTGCCATGGAGGAACAGCTGAGAGAGGAAGGTAGAGATTGGGGACGTAGGGGAGTGGATGGACTAGGCACTGTGTAACCTGGGGTGACGGGGACTCGCTTGGAACTGCGAGTCCCCCGATCCGTTACAGCAGGCTTGCACAACATACGGCCCGCGGGCCACATGCGGCCCGCCTGGCCTCTCTGTGCGGCCCGCGATGACTCCGGGCGGGCGCCAGTTAATTAAATAAATAAATAATAAAAAGTTCAAAAAAAAGTTTTAAAAAATGGCGGCGACCCACCCCCTTTTTGCAGTGCACGGGGTCAGCAGCAGCATTAGGAGGATGCGGCAGCCGTGAGTATTTTTTTTTGTGTGTGTGTGTGTGTGTGTGTGTGTGTGTGTGTGTGTGTGTGTGTGTGTGTGTGTGTGATTGTGTGTGTGTGTAACAGGCATTGTGTGTGTGTGCCCAATTAGGGCCGTGGGAACCATGATGAAAATGTGACGTCATAGGCCTTTAAAAGCCTATGTCGTCTCAGTTTGAAGCCAGACGCCGAGGAGGAAGGACCTCCGGAGAAGAAAGAAGACCAGGGCGTGGCAGCAGACGGGAAGAAGACCCCGGTAGAAGATAGAAGAATACAGATGAAGGTGGATTAGAAGGAGAAGACCCCTGGATTGCCGTGTTTTATTATTTTAATGTTTATTATTTTCTGGTTTATTATTTTATGGGTTCCTGTTCGTGGATTGGTTCGTGAGTAAGCTGATCAACGGAAGTCGGTGAGTGGGTCAAGTAATGGTAAGTGAACTAAAGAAATGTATTTAATGTAACTGTGTTTTTTTTTCATTTTTTCATGTATATATTTTTTTTTGTACATCATTTCTTGCCACTGTATGTATGTATGTATGTCTAGAGAGATATATACATACAGGGTAAGAAATGATAGTGTTTTAAAAGCTTTCTTTGAACTACTGTATTGTAAATGATATTGGCTATGCTGCTATGCATAGATGTGTGTTTAATGTATTTTATAATTACATATATGTAATTTTTGGGCTTCTATGCTGTACTTTAGGTCATGCTTGCTTTAGTATATTGTAATTGTTGGTGTCCTATTTTGTATGATGCTAACTTGTTCTCTGTAACGGTTGCTATAGTTAATTGTGTAATTGGTATGGATGCTATTTTAATTGTTTTGGGATGTAATTCATGTATGTTAATTGATTGATGGTGACTTTATTGGATTACATAGTATATACTTCTTTTGATGTAATGCTATTTTATTTGAAATATTGTATTGTTAACATTGATTTGCAGCGTCTACATGTAGCTTACATTTTATGCAGCATGTATACAATGTAAATGCAATGTTTTAAGTGGCATTTGAGATTTTGGATTGGCATTTGATGCTTTAGATTGGATGATTACATTAGATTTGTTTAGGAAATTGCATTTTATTTCATTGAGGATGTTATGGATCAGTGGTATTGCCATTGCCAGGAAGGCTTAACCCCTTAATTACCTTTGCGGTTAGTACCCGATAAGGTGATGAAGGGGTTCATTGATATGTGAATGTCATTGCAATGTATTGGCTATGTATTATTTTGGCAACGGACCACAAGGATAATGCTGGCGACGGGGCCTTCTTATTGATGAGGTTAGTAGAATTTTCTTTATTTTACTATGGTATTTAATGTGTTTAATAATGGCCAAATAATGTATTATCCCTATGTGGATAATAGTTATTTGGCACATTATTGTTCTGTATGTGTTGGGGTGGGGGGAGGGGGTATTGGCCCCAAGGGTATGTGGGTAGGCCTCCCTTGTGGGTAGTGGGTGAGGGTGGTTAGGCCTCAGGGGGTGGGGGGTAGTGGGGTAGGGTATCTGGGTGATGGTGGGTTAACCCCTTAGTGACTGTAGCGGTTAATAACCGCTATGGTGATTAAGGGGTTAGGGAACATTACATTGGATGTTTTTATTCTTGTGTCTGTTTTGCAGAAGCGGATGGGGCATTAGCAGGATGAAGATGAGGATGGCCTTCATCGCGGCAGCCGGACATGGGTGAGTACTATATGTATTTAATGTATTTATTGTTCTGTATGTATTTTAAATGGACACATGCACTATTATCCATTTGTGGATAATAGTAATGTTGCCCATTACTATACTGTATGTTAGGGGGGTATAGGTGTTGTTGGTGTCATATATATATATATTTATTGATATATATATATATATATATATATATATTTAGTTAGTGTGGGGCTGTTGTGTGTGTTTTCTTTTTATTGTGGGTAGCGGGTGTGGGTGAGGGGGGTATTAGCCCTAACGGTGGTTTGTTTAGGGCTTGCGGGTGGGTAGCTGGAGGGTTTAACCCCTTCATGAGCATAATGGTATTAACTGCTACGGTCGTGAAGGGGTTAAGCGCAACCGCAACCCCCCCGCAAGCCTTAAAGAAACAACAAGGGCCAAATACCCCCTTCACCCACCCCCGCTACCCACAAGAAACTTGGCACGGCTGTTTAACCCCTTCATTGCCTTAGCGGTTAGCCGCTAAGGTAATGAAGTGGCCTTTAAATGCATTTTTCCTGCCTCGGATGCATGCCGGGGGGGTCCGGTGCTGGTATTAATGGTATCAGCTCTGGAGACCACCGGCATCAATCCCAGCCAGGAAAAAGGCCAGACATTTTTCTAAGTGCCGATCCGCCACTCATCAGCAGCCTCTCACCATCAACTTGCCAACTTTTTCTTGCGTGGCTGATTCGCCAGAAAAACGCCATTCTAGAGTGGCGAATAGCTCCGCTAAGCTACTCGCCACTACTAGAATACAGCGTGGCAGAAAATGTGTCTATTTTAGGCGGAAAGTGCCTTCTCGCCTCGCCACCGGCGGAAAAAAAAAACCGCCAACAAAACTGGCGGATTTTTTGATTCTCGCCACTTTCACGCTCCTTACTGAATAGGGATAGGCTTTTTTGGCGGGAAAGTGGTGAGATTTGCCTTTCCGCTGCTTACTGCATGAACCCCTAGATTGGTTAAACAAACATAAAATGAAAACGATACAAAGTTAGGAGAGGCTCCTTGTGCTTTGTGAATGCAGCTGTTAGCAAAGGCAACAAAAGTAGCAGTGCTGTGGTACAGGCAATGCGGCTAGGGAAAGCACACGATCTCAGCTCGTCAGTGCAGGCAGTTACGTTACCAGAAGCTCCTTGTGCATTGTAAATGTGACTGTTTGCAAGGGCAACAAACGTAGCCTCTCGTAACTTTGTTTCATTTGAATTTTATGTTTGCTTAACTAATCTAGTGGTTTTTTTTTTATAGCACTCATTTGTGTTTCTTTTAATTCCATATAAAATATTTTTCTATTTTGGAACATGTTTTTAACACTGGA